>PVIU01021322.1:0-31862 GCA_004026605.1 Ondatra zibethicus
CCACTGTACTGTATATAGACTACCCCACTGTACTGTATATAGACTACCCCACTGTACTGTATATAGACTACCCCACTGTACTGTATATAGACTACCCCACTGTACTGTATATAGACTACCCCACTGTACTGTATATAGACTACCCCACTGTACTGTATATAGAGTACCCCACTGTACTGTATAAAGAATACAGATGTTAGTCTTCCCATGAAAATGCATCCTGCTTCCTGCTAACCCTCACCTAAACAACACAGATGGCCAGAGAGCACCGAAGCTCAAAGGACAGTTTTAATGGTTCCATCCTAAAAAAACATGATGGGATGCAATTTAAGGATGCTGTGTTAACCTGCCCCAAATAAAGATCAGGCCCTTTATGTACGTATATATGCAGACATCTACAGTAGATAATACATCAACCTGAAGTTCCCACTAGAAGACTAATCGGGACCCTAACTGCAAACGCTGCAGACAATCACACTAAGATAGATAGCCAACCATTTACACAGTTCTGGACACATTTCCTCAGCTTCACCATGAAGCCAAAGCCAAGTGCATGGCCTTCCTGTTTTGAATTTGGGTATTCTCCTGGGTTAGTGACAAATGCTCTCTAGTCATGCTGGGCAGTGGCCACCCCTCCTCGGCTCTTGTCAGTCACATAATCAGGGTATTCTACAGTGTCCTGTATGGTTCAGTAGGGTAGCTCTGCATTTTAGGTGTGTGTGTGTGTGTTCACACGTGTGTACAAGTGTACCTATGTGCAGGTGTGGTGTGCGTGTAGGCATAGAGGTCAATTCTGGGTTATTAGCCCTCAGGGCATGCCCTCTAACTTCATTTTGTTTTGATTTTTCTTTTTCAGATAATCTGTCACTGGCCTGAAACCTGCTGCTTCAGTAAGGCGGGCTGACCACTGACCCTCAGTCATCTTCCTAACCTTGCTTCCCAACACTGGGATTACAAACTGTACTGTGGGGCAATGATCTTGTACCCTGTAAAAATTCGTCACTTGTATTGGTTTAATAAAACGCTGATTGGCCAGTAGCCAGGCAGAAAGTAAAGGCGGAGTGACCAGAATAGGAGAATTCTAGGAAGAGGAAAGGCTCAGTCTGCAGTTGTCACCCAGACCAAGAGGAAGCAAAATGAGAATACCTCACTGATAAAAGGTACCAAGCCACGTGGCTAATACAGACAAGAATTATGGGCTAATTTAAGAATTAGTTAGTAAGAAGCCTGAGCTAATAGGCCAACCAGTTTATAATTAATGTAGGCCTCTGTGTGTTTCTTTGGGACTAAATGGCTGCAGGACCAGTGGGACAGAAACCTCGGTCAAGCTCTGTCAACAAAACTGTGCGCACTCCTGACTTTTAAAATGTGGGTTGTGAGGACGGAACTCAGGTTTTTATGCTTGCAATTTTGTTGACAGTAATCCCCCGCCCCACAACCTCATTAAGTATATTTTCATTACTTTTTTATTTTTAAAATTGTGTGTGTGTGTGCGCGTGTGTGTGCACATGTGTGTTCACGTGCGCGTGCTTGCATGCAGACACAGAAGCCCCTGGAAAGCGCTCAGTTCAGCTCTACCGCTCTGCATCTCCCTGGAATGGAGGGGCATCTGTAGATTTCCAGCACACACGATGCCTCACACTAACTCCTTTCGCTGCTGGGTTATCATCATCTTAAACCTTCCAGCCTTTGCCATCTCCGCTTCCACCTAGCAACTCACTGAACATTTCTGATGAGCGTATAACTTCAGCAGGGAATCAGGCATTCAGCACAGGTCAGAAATAGATGGGGGCCTGCTGGGGAAGCTGGTCAATCACGACCATTCTGCTCTGTCACCTCTGACTTCCTCTGAGGTCCCCAAGGCCACCAGCCACGCAGAAGTTCCCATGAACTATCACTTGGCCAGACTTTCAATGATTCTGTTCATTGCATCGGGATTCATTAGAGTATGGGTATCTGCCTTCAACACAGGCCTCCTGTCTGGGTCCCTATGCTAGAACACCGTCTACTCTGAGTTGTTCTCCCTTGGCAATAGCTCCATTGTCCTTGCAAAAGAAATGCCTGGGTGCCCCCAAGTGGCCAATACTTCTCACCCACTCCTACTGCAAGAGCTGATTACATACAAAACAAACAAACAAAACAAAAAACCAACCTCTTGATCATGCATAGTCTGCCTATGAGGAGATACAATGGATTTGCACACATGGAAAAGTTTCTGCAATATATCGTACATGCTCTGACTCATTTTAGATGTCACCATTTCCAGGAAATAAAACAAAGACCTTTGTGAACGTTTATGGTAGGTGCATGACCGCTGGCTGAGGGTGGGTAGAGTATCACAGAGGAGGCTAATGCAAGTTGACAGACAGAAGCCATCCTCCTAGTAACAGGAATGGCATCCATGGGGGGAGGCGAGATGGCTCAGTGGGTAGGAGGGCTTACCACCAGCACTGACAGTGTGAATTGGATCACTGGGCTCCAACTGCCTGAAGAAGAGAGAGAACTGACTCCCCAAAGTAATTTTTCTCTCTCCCCCCTTCTCTCTCTCTCTCTCACACACACATACACACACACACACACACACACACACACACACACACAAATAAGTGCAAAAAGAAGGAGAATAATAATAATGGTATTCCTAAATTATCATCTGGAGAAAGTAAATATATTTTCCTGATAAGTTAATGAAATTTAGATACAAGAATTAATTTGACTTCTAAAAAGAAGACAAAGATCTTTTTTTCCCTTTGAGAAAAAGAGTCCAGTCTGGCCTCAATTCACTCTGTAGCCAAAGTTGACCTCAATCTTTGGATCTGCCCACCTCCACCTGCTGAGTCTGGGATTACAGGCCGGTACTCCTGCTTCCTGATTCATGGAGGACTGGGGATCGAACCCAGGGCTTTCTGCACAGTAGGCAACCACTCTACCCACTAAGTTTGATCCCATCCCTGACAATAATTTGTGAAAAGAAACCATTATAACTACAAGCCTTTAAGAACAAAATTAGCTTTTGCCTTTTCTTCCTGAGAAGAGTGACAAAGGAGTCTGTGGTCACAACACCACTGAGGGGCGACTGACAGGCACTGCGCTCAGGTTCCCAGCTGCTGAGAAAGTGAGACCAGATTCACCAACTACCAATACCCTGAAACGTGGAGTGGTCCTAAAGGCAGGGGCCCCAATATCCCATGTCCGATTGAACTCATTCGGTATGGATCTCAATAAATCAAGTATTTGATTCTGGTTCCCTCATAACCCACTTACCCACTTGTCAGATACAAATCTGAACAATAAGCAAAGCCAGTAGGATCGGGAGTTCAAGGAACAGTCTGTGCTACAGGAGACTCTGCCTCAAACAAACAAAACCCGGTCAGCCAGCTGTTCTCAACCTGTGGGTCGAGACTCCTTTGTCAACCCTCCATCTCCAAATATACTCACAGTGCAATAGATAACAGTAGCAAAATTACTGTTACGAAGTAGCAATGAAAATAATTTCATGGTTGGGGTCAGCACAACATGAGGAGCTGTGTTAAAGGGTCGCAGTGTCAGGAAGGCTGAGAACCACTGCACTAGGCGACCTGCAAAACCTAAACTAATGTGGAAATGTTTATTTTGCTAGGGCTGAAACGGTGTTCAACCTGTCACGTCTCTTAGAAAACTGACCAGGAAAGCACCTCAGGGACCCGACGGAACAAAGAGCTCTGACAGGGGCCAGTGGTTTCCACATGCATCAAAGCAGCCACTGTCAAGCCTGGCTTGAGATGACAAAGAAGACCATTTATTAACGTTTCATCTAGCTGCTGCTACTGCCAATGCTACTCCTGACTTGTTTGAGCTTAAATTCTCCGCTGTTAGCTGAGTGTGTGACACAGGCCTGTCATCCCAGTGCATTAGAGGCTAAGGCAGGAAGATCTTGGGAATTCAAGGCCAGCCTCTGGTACAAAACGACCTGTCTAAACCAACCAATAGCAATAATAGATAATAATCTTCTGTTAGGGCAGTGCTGGTGGTGGTGCGTGCCTTTAATCCCAGCAGTTGGGAGGCAGCGGTAAGTGGATCTCTGTGAGTTCAAGGTCAGCCTGGTCTACAAAGTGAGTTCCAGGACAGCCAGGGCTATATGAAGAGACCCAGTCTCAGGAAAAAAAGAAAAAGAAAAAGAACTTGAACTGATAGAACAGTGATTCTTGCTTTTCCTAAGCAAACAAAAAATAACTGGACCCCTAAACCTCCCAAATGTTAACTCAGTGCCAGGTTCTGTTATCTAAGTGGCTATATTTCTACCCTATACTTCTGGCACCCAAAAATGGAGGCATGGAATTATTTTTAAGATAACTGTAGAAGATTCCTTTGCTTTAAACTTTGAACTAAAAAAGCAATACTGATTATTTTAAATAGTTTGCTGATCAAAAATGACTGGTAAAATACAATGTTTTAATTGCTTATAATGTTTGCTTTTAATTGTACATAGTGAAGTGTATCTAGGTGGGCTTTTCCCATTGTAAACGCATGGTTTTATTATGATAAAGTCAGGAATAAGCTGGCGAGATGGCTTAGTAGGTAAAGGCATTGCTACCAAGCCTGACGACCTGTTTTATCTCTGGGACACTCATGATGGAAGGAGAAACGTGACTCTGAAAAGTTGTTTTCTGGGCATTCACAAACACACACCCATGGACACACACACTCATGCACACATGAACACACATACACACATATATTATACACAAGCACGCACATATACACATATGCATCCACACATGCACACACAAATGAATGTAAAAAATAAAGAAGAAAAAGATCAGTTAGCACATGTATCCAGAAGATCCAAATAGGTGCAGATAAGGAAAAACATTTAAGCAGTTAAAAACTGAGTTATATTTCCATTAGTTATAAAAACAATGCTGCATTGGATGTGGTCACAATGGCAGATGGCCCTCAAAATTCTTCACTCATCTCATGCAACATAAAAACATCAAGTCTTAACTACCTATGATACATGGAAAATGAGAACAAAATACTAAAAAGAACAAACTGCGTAACTAGTTCCACATTGCCATCTGAGGCGATACTTACGATAGCATCCACAGAGCTCTGTCAGACACCGGGAATGAGGATATACTCACTGACTTGGTTTTTACCCTGTATCTGCCACTACTTGGCAATTAAATAGTAAGGTGACTTCACTGCAATGAGCCACAGTCCCCAACATGTCCCTTCTGTGTGTGTCTGGGCAGGGCCAGCCACTGCAACACTGTTTCCTCAGAGCTGAAGCAGGGAAGGAGACAGCAGTCCTTTTACAGTGTGTGCACGCATGTTCCCTAGCTACCAACCAGCTACTACCTTTGATGCTGTGAAGGGATTCTGGAGATTGCATCCAGGGTAATTAGTAAATAAGACAGTCCCCCTGACAGGACCGAAGTCATCCATTGACAGTTCTTTAGGACCCCACACTCCGGCGACTCCAGGCCTCCACTTCTGTTCATGGTAATTCTGTTTGTGCTACCTCTTTCTAGTTGGCCATCCAACCCTACAGGTAAGTAAGTCATTTCCCTGTAAGAAACCCCTAAATACGTGTCATTTACTAACCCCACATCTGCAGCAAACTTAGCTAGTTCCTGATGTGAAATCATCCAGAAAGACAACCAAGAGTCCCTTTCACAGGGGACTTTTCTGAGTATATAGCTACAATGACAAAGTGAAGACAAGACTGTTACTTAAATTTTTGATAATGAGGTTCATAATAACTAAGAGATCCGCAGAGTGGCCAGGTGCAGCAGCTTGGGTGATGAGCTTTAGCTAGTAAGATGTGACAGTGTTAGAATAGCGAGGCAGGTCTTCACAGGGAGATAGAACCTCCCCCCACCTACCTTCATTCTTTGCCCACAATGTGAATTGGACATGTCAAGCACCAGACTCCTCCGACAAAGACCACATCTTGGAGACATCACATTAGAATTGCTGAGGCAGAAGGTACCTCGGTCCAGACATGCCAGTTCTCAAGTGTCTGCATCTAAACTGCTTTTGCAAGAGAAGTTGAACACTACCTTGGGAACTGCAACACTCTCAGAAAAACACAATCCCTAAGTGTCTTTCTCTCACTTTACTGTTTTCTTAGCAAGAGACTTCTACATTTAAGTTGCTGTGTTATACAGAATAGCAACGTTAAATGTCACTGCTGTGCACAGGGGACACGTTAAATGTTTAAAAGGATAAGAACAGACACACAGCTGCAGTAAAAAGCCCATCCTTATTTTTACACGCTTCTAGGCTTTGGCAAAAGAATATGAGAAAAGTTTTTACCATCTGCAATAAATGCCTTACAAAGCCACAAACTTTAATTCCCATGGAATAGAATTTCACATGGCAAGCCTGTGGTTATATCCAGACTTACTTGTTCTCACTCATCCCACAGATCTGACTGTAGAAAATTTACTTTGCTATATCTCCAGATAAGGGTCTCTTCTCCATGGTAGAGCCATCTTATTTCCCAAACCAACAACCTCTTACATGTCCAGGGCAAACTATTAAATTTATTTATTTATTCTGTGCATGCATGCGTGTGTGTGTGTGTGTGTGTGTGTGTGTGTGTGAGAGAGAGAGAGAGAGAGAGAGAGAGAGAGAGAGAGAGAGAGTCAATTCTCCCCTTCCACCATGTGGGTTCCAGGAATAGAACTGAAGTCATCAGGTTTGGTGGCACACACCTTTATCTCCTGAGCCATCTCACGCCTCTCCAGTGTGCTTTGTGCTGAATGCCAACCATGCAGCCATTTAGAAACTTATCTGTTCAGCAGTCCTCTTACACACCAGGAGGGACACACATTCTGGGCCAGCTTGAGATCTATCGTGTCATTAGATCCCAGTGAAGAACCTGCCGGACACATCAGGCAGGGGATAAATAAGAGAACAACAGCACCAAGCAGTGACCAAGGGGAAAGAAGAGACTACAGAGCAGACCTGCAGTGATGTTTCTCATCCCTTCAGCTCCTAGGGCTCTCAAAGCACTGACAAAGTGCAAGGTGTCAAATGTCTTTGTGTTCACAGGCCATTCCCCAAACTGCAACAAATCTGATCCCTCTTCAGAGACAGGAGGGGATGATTCACAGATCATGATGCCAGCTCTGAATGGATGAACAATGGTTGGCCTCTTCCCAGCCTGGGTCATAAAGCTGGGTCACAGTGCTGGGCCCAGGCCTCCTTCCTCTCATATTCCCTTCAGCAGGGGCCTTGGCTTCTGAGTTCTGGGCTTCTCTGCAACACCCTCCCTTAAACACTGACGCTGCTTAGAGTTTTTCTATCTCCTTACGTCTCTTGCCATTCTGTGTCCACAGAGAAGGGAGTCTAGGAGAGGTTTGTAAACTTAAAGCTTCCCTCTTCCATACCTGGTGCGGGAGAATTGTCTGTATTCTGTCAATCATGATTTAAATAAATGCTGATTGGCCATTAGCCAGGCAGGAAGTATAGACGGGAAAACCAGACAGGAAGTAAAGATGGGGCCAGAAGAACAGGAGCATTCTGGGAAGAAGGAAGCTCTTTCCCCACTCCTGCCCAGACCACCAAAGAAGCAGGATGTGACCTGCCCCGCTGAAAAAGGTACTGAGCCATGTGGCTAACACAGATAAGAATAATGGGTTAATATAAGTTATAAGAGCTAATACGAAGCCTGAGCTAATGGGCCAATCAGTTTATCATTAATATAGACCTCTCTGTGTGATTTCTTTGGGGCTTAACGGCTGTGGGAACCATGCGGGACAGAAACCCCAACAAGCAGGCCCTTCGTGTTACACATACCACCAAGGACCCTCTGAATTCCCACAGGTATTTATTTCATCAAGTTCAAATCAAGTCTATAGAATTTTTAAGTGGTCCTCCCTCCCTGTCCTATGCCTAAATCTAAGCTGATTACAATTCAAGCCCTGGCCCCACCATGCAACCAGCAACTGGGGCCAAGGCCATTTTTATCTATTTGTCTGTACATCATCTATGAAGTATAGAGGTATGTGGGACAACTCAAAAAGAACATCTTACATTCTAGGAGCTAGAATGGATCTGCCCTGGCATACAACCAAGGCCATGGCCGTCATTTTATCTACTTGTCTGTTCGTCCTCTATGAAGTATGGTGGAGGGGGGAGATAACTCAGAAAGAAAGTCTTAAATTCTAGGAGCAAAAATGGATCTGGGATCCTAGTGATCAGTGTTCCCCTGGGGATCTACAAAAGCAGAGGGGTCTTAAACCTTTGGAGGGGGAAGAGGCTGTGTTCCTGCCTAAAGGCAGACTTAGCAGCCACTGAAGGAAGAGGCCACAGGAAGGATTAGGAAGGGCTGCCTCTCCTCCTGCTGATATGTGTCCCAGGGAACCACACCCATCACCTCCAGGCTCCAGGCAACATAGGGAACTAGGAACGTGCTGCGGAGTGCAGACAGGACCCCAGAATCCTGGCATCTGACCTGCTACAGGTGATGGGTGGTCACCAGGAGGTGGGTGGTGACCAGGAGGTGGGTGGCCACTAGGTGGTGGTCACCAGGTGGTGGGTGGGTCACCTGGTAGCGGGTGGTCACCAGATGTTTGGTGGTCACCAGGTGGTAGGTTGTTACCAGGTAGTGGATGGTAACCAAGCAGAGAGCACAGCAAAAGGCTGTGAATGGGGTAAGGCTCTAGGAACTTGTGTGATGGTGCCAAGATATCACCAAGGATACACAGGGGAGAGTTTTCTTAAATGTCCTGAATGGGGATGCATTCTGGTGTATGCAAATCACAGCCTCTTGGGAGGCTAGGGCAGGAGAATATCAAGACTGAGGCCAGATTGGGCTATGCTATGAGACCTGTCTCAAGAACAAATTAAGTTTAAAGAGGAGCCACATGCCTGAAATACCAGCACTTGGGAGGTTAGAGGCAGGAGAATCAAGTTCAAGGCTAGCACTGGTTACATGAATGAGTTTTTGAAGGCCAGCCTGGGCTACATGAATAAGATCTTGCCTCAAAAATGATTTGAGTCCTACAGTTAGATCTCCATGCTGTTCTTTACTAACCTGGACCTCATTTAAACTCAGGCCAGTGGGGTCTGTGACCCATGTCATGTTTAGACCCCTATCACTCTCACTCGGAGCCTTTTCCCTCCTCCACAAGACATCTCTTCAAATTGCTGTCAGAGAATATTGTCAAACATAACTCCCGTGGTGGCCTGGGCTCTGGAGGAAAACCTGGAAATGCTACGAGTCAGTTGTTAGATGTAGCAATGATTAAAAATTAAAGTAACTTGTATTTAGCCCAGGGGCAATAAAATACTCAAAGCTGATTGCAGCCTTATGATTTCACATCTTGTTAATTCCTCTGCTCTCCAGGACACTCTGGCCTGTTTACCAGTGTGAAATGCCATGCGCTGCATTGCTGCCTCTCCCCACTGTCCCATAAGTTGAACATGTCCACGTGGAGATTGGAAAACACCGCAATACACCACAGTTGATTTTTGTTGTTAGTCCTAAGAAGGTGATGGGCAAAATGTGGATGGGTGGGTGGTGCCTGCTGTTGTCACACTGCAAATAAGTAAACAACTGAGGCGTTCATCCATCAAACCAGCGAATCACAAGCTGCTTAGCGAGCAAGTGGCACGCAGGAGTGTGTCAGACTTCACATTTGCTTCCTCCTTACACTGCAAAGGAAACCGAGTTGCTTTCACCAATTGCTAACCACAGTTGGCTACGCGTACCGGTGCTGAGCAAAACCCAGATGAAGGTGACCTTGAACTCCTGACATTCCAGCCTGTACCTGACAAGTGCTAGAAATATAGCTTGTGCCAGCATTCCTGGCTGGAGATATTTAAAGTGTCCTTAGATAAAGGGGGCCGGGTTCCTTTGGGCCTTCTGGATATGAAACAGCTCCACGAGACCTGGCTGGAAGAACTTCCTCATGGTGTTGAAATAGAAGCTGTAGGCATCAGGGTGTCATTTCCTTAATATGTTCATTTGTTCTTCTCATGCCGTATACTGTAAATGTGAGCAATGCTTAACAAGTGAGCTATGCATACTTTCTGCATAAGAAGGGCAGATATTTTGTACATCTCTTTCTGGTTTCACATCCCAATCATACCATGTAGATATATGTGTGCTTAGACAGTTCTCTGCTTCCCACTGAGTTCTGATTTTGGTGGCAATGGTAGCTCTGGGTTTGAAGCCAGCTCTACCACTGAATTAAATCCCTAGTACCTATAAACTCTTTCTGAATAAGGAATAGCTCTTCCTCAATTTGTCCTCCACTGCACTAATCATAAATAGTTATAAAAACTGGATGGCAAAGCTGGGTGCGGTAGCACATTCCTTTAGTTCCAGTGCTCAGAAGGCAAAGGCAGGAAGAGCTCTGTGGACTCTGAGGCCAGCCTGGTCTGTATAGAGAGTCCCAGGACTACATAGTGCATGAGAACCTGTCTCCAAACAAACAAACAAACATGGTCAGCAAATGTTTGAGGGATCAGATTCAATTGTTGAGCAAAAGTAAACTATTGTTGGTCCTCAGAGAGCGACCAAGTGTCTCAGGCAATAAAGAATCAGAGTTGAAACGGATGCCGCTCATCTTGGGAGGCAGAAGGAGGAAACATTTAGTTCAATAGACTCCCAGGACCATAGTGCAGAGATTTGTGGGCACTCAGGGCCAGAAACACAGGATCATAAGAAGTAGAAATGACTCAGCTCCGCCTTAAGCCAGTGCTGAGAACTTTGGGCCTTTCCACTCTGAGCATCAGTTTCTCCTTTGGGACACTGAGGTTGTAGAAAATTGCATAATCCTGTAATTTCCCAAACACTCTTATGCACTGGAGTTCTTGGAAGTAAGGTTGGAGAGATGGCTCAATGGTGAGAGTCAATCCTGCCCCTGGAGTGTGGCCCCAGCACCCATGTCAGACAGCTCACAACTGCCTATAAACCAAGTTCCGGTGTCTTCTGTCATCTGTAGGTAACAGGAATGCATGTGGTACGCATATATACTTGCATGCTACACACTTCTACACATGAAAATGAATTAACAGTAATAATAGTAACACTGAAAGAGCCCCAATAATAATAGTAAAAGACTTCCAAACAGACAGGCCAACACGAACAAGACTCCAGTTACAGCCCAGGCTGGCCTTGAACTCACCATGTAACCCAAATTGGCACTTTGAACATCTGGTCCTCTGCCACCACTTCCTAATGCTAGGATTACAGGATGTGCCACTGTGCCTGGTTTAGACTAGGTGTGTGTGGGAGCCCACGAAGTGGACCTGTTCCCACTCCTTCAAGGTTATTGACAGGAGGTTTGACCTAAGGAGTGGCTACTAACAGGATGTTTGACCTAGGGTGTGGCTACTAGGTGCTGTGAGCTTTGGGAAGGTAATTACTTTGTTTGTTCTTTGTATCTTGGTAAAGAAGCCTCTTGTCTTCCCCCTCCTCTTTGGATTGGGGTGTATAAAGCCTATGAGAAATAAACATGGGGCTAATCTCAGTGTTTACCAGATGCTCTCCTGACTGACTCTATCAGTTGTCGCTTTCGCTTTCTTAATCCTCACACTTCCCTCCAAGCACTGACGAATAAGCCAAGCGAGCCGGCTGACATCATGTTGTTGCCCGGATGGCCCTCACTGTGAAGCTCAGGACAGTGGTAGTATAGCTAGGGCTAAAAGCCAGGGTTTTGTGCATGTGAGGCACATTCTCTATCAACTGAGCTTCATCCCTAGTCCTCCACAGAGAAGCATGGGTATTTATGCGCACCTGGATACACATGTGTACTGTAATATAAAAGTTTTCATTATAAAGTTTATGTAGTAATTGATTCTACCGGGTCCTGTCAGGATCTGCTGAACTCTTTTATTTTTTTAACTATGGTGAAGGAAGATCCCCAGGTTTCCTTTCGGGGTGAGATGAACCTTTGAAGGCAGGGCATTCCTGAGCCTCACTTGCTCTCTAAGCATCTTGCTTCTGTATCAGAGTTTGCTAAAAGAATACTCAATTATTTCTTTATTCACAATGTGACAGCTGCAAGCACCACCCATCCCATCAACAGTTTACCCACCACCTTCTCAGAACTAACAACAAAAACCAACTATAGTGTGCAGTGTTTTTCAATTTCCATGTAGACACACTCCTATGATGGCCAAGTTCAACTTATGGGGTGGGGGGAGAGATGCGGCAGCACAGTCCGTGGTGTTTCTACCTTGAAAAGTAGATAAAAGTGAGTCGTGATCCAGACGCAGAGCAAGCAAGATGTGACTGCCTCGCCGATAAAGGTACCAAGCCACGTGGCTAACATAGACAAGAATAATGGGCAAATATAAGTTATAAGAGTTAATAAGAAGCCTGAGCTAATGGCCCAATCAGTTTATAGCTAATGTAGACCTCTGTGTGATTTCTTTGGGACTTAATGACTGTGGGAACCGGGCAGGACAGAAACCTCAGACAACAGAATAGCATCCATGTGGACAACTGCATCCACATAAAGCCTGAGAGAGCTTAAAAAGTAATTCGAGACAAAAAAGAATAAAGCATGGCTTATTAATAGCAGCACTTTCTCGGGTGGCCTCTGCTCCTTGAAAAAAAAAAGTGTCCTTGAGAGGAGAGGAATTAATAGAATATAAAATCATAATACAGCATAAAATTCTGAGTGCTTAATCATCTTTGGACTTATAATCCATTGCATTTAATTTTAAACCACTGCTGCATTTAACATCTTACTCTTAACATTCCTAGAAATTGAACACAGACTCCCAAGGAGCCGAGAATAACACTGGGATGTGTAGTACTTCGGTACCAGTCTATAGAAATCTTTCTGAAAAGAAGGAGTTATGACTGTATCATTTCCTTCCTTTGCTCCTCCTCCACCCACCCCCAAAAAAGGAAGAGTCCCCACATCAGCTGCAGGTACACAAGGACTTGCCACCTTGCTCTTCAGTCCATTCTACATCTGGGTGGGGCTGTCTCGGTAATTCTTAACTGCTCTCCTGGAATCACTTTCTTCCCAAGCCTACCATCAAATTGCTGTGGCCATCCATAAGTACCGTTATGGCCATGCTTGCTGACCAACTCCAAAATTCAGAACACCTCAGCACAAAATTCCAGCTCTCGGAACCTGAGAGCTGGTTCAGCAATTCAGAGCATTTGCTGCTCTTGCAGAGGACCCAACTTCCCGGCATCCATGTCCAGCAAGTCAAAATGGCCTGGAACTACAGTTCCAGGTGACCTCACCACCTCTTCCGACCTCCATGGGCACCGAAACACCAGTTCATGGCACCAGTTCATGGGCTGGAGCCCCAAACTGCATAGAAATGAGTAGGGGAGCTGAGCACTAGCATCTTTGACTGTCTTCTTCCTGACGGTGGACGCCATATGACCAGCTGCCTCCAGTTCCTGTCATAGAAACTCCCTACCATGACAGCCTGCACCTCAACCCCAAATAAGACCCTCCTCCCTCAAGTGGTTTCTGTCAGGTATTTTGTCACACAAACAAGAAAGGTAAGTGGTATATGCAAATATCTTACTAATGGGAAAAGGGTTGCATCACTACCATGAATGAGGGTTTATACTTATTTATTTTGGATCTCCAATGTAAAGCAAACTGAATGTATTCATCTTCCTTCCATTGCTGGAACATTTGAGAGCTTTATTGCATCTTATTGCTAACCTTCCTCAAATGTGTCATGAGGTTGTCAAATGTCCATGACTCATTTTTAAAACAGATAAATATAAATGTCACTGACTCTTGAAAGAGACTTTAAAAGTAGGGACTGGAGAGATGGTTCAGTAGTTTAGGGCATTGGCTGTTCTTACAGAGGTCTTGAGTTCAATTCCCAGCAACCACATGGCAGCTTACAACTGTCTGTAACTCCAATTCCAGTGAATATAACACCTTCACACCAATGCACATAAAATAATTTTAAAAAAATTTAAAGAGAGACTTTAAAAGAAAGAAGGATGTGCTCAGACCACCAAATCCTGGTAATCTAAGCAAGACTGGTCTGCCATATAACCAGAATGGCAGGAGATGGAGAGAGCCAGACACAGAGGCAACATATGCTAACACTCAGGAAGAGCTTACAGGGACAATAATAGGCCAGTGCCCAGGAGTCAGACACTTATTCATCCTCTGTCAAAGGAACTCTCAAGCCAGAGCAATGGGCCTACATTTTACCACTAGCCTCTGGGGAAACAATTCCAGGCCTACCCCCTGAGGGAAAAAAGATCTGAAGACCCCAATCAGCCTAAGACATTTTTACTGGTTCTTTGATGTCATCCTTGATATGGCATTTGGCCTCTTCCTGAACCAACTTAGTTTATATTCTGTGACAAAGAAATAAAATAACATTCATTACTTCTAGAGGCTGGTCCAGTTGGTAGATCCCAGAGTACACAAGGCTTTGCGCTCAGTCTCCAAGTCACATAAACCAGGAAAGATGATACACACCTGTAATGCTAGCACGAAGGTAAAAGCAGGAAGATCAAAAATTCAAGGTCATCATTTTCAACACAGTAAACTCAAGACCATTCTGAGTCACAGAAGACCCTGTAATAATTAACAATGAAGATGATGATGGTAAAATAATCACTTCTAACCATCCTACTCACTAAACACAAGATCATTTTATTTATAGAAGACTCACAGGTTCCCTGAGTCCTTGGACCTAGGAAAAAGGCATCATATTAAGAAATAACTAACAGGAGTAGAGAGATGGCTCAGAGGTTAAGAGAACTGACTACTCTTCCAGAGGCCCTGAGTTCAATTCCCAGCAAACACACAGTTGCTCATAAACATCTATAATGAGATCTGGTACCCTTTTTGGGCTTGCAGGCATATATGCAGGCAGAATA
The DNA here is from genome assembly GCA_004026605.1 of Ondatra zibethicus. Taxonomy (NCBI): domain Eukaryota; kingdom Metazoa; phylum Chordata; class Mammalia; order Rodentia; family Cricetidae; genus Ondatra; species Ondatra zibethicus. The sequence goes on from PVIU01021322.1 coordinate 14,828, forward strand.
CTGTATAAATAATAAATAAATCTTTAAAAAATCAAAAAGAACTAACATTTTTTAACAATTGCTGGTAATGTAGCTTAGTGGTAGAAATCTTGCCTAACATATTCAAGGTCCTGAATTTCACCTCAGCACACACACACACAAACCACACACACACACATACCACACACACACAGAGCAGAATTCAAATAACATTGTTCAAAAGTAAAATATAACTAAAGAAGAGAGATAGCTCTGTATAATAAATAAATAGCTATATAAATAAATAATAAATAGTTCAAAGCATAAGATAAATAGCATTAGTTCATACCATATAAATAACTTAATAAAATAAGTGAATGAGTTCAGAGACAAATTTTCTATGCTCAATAATTCCAAATGTTAGTAGCTACCTGCCTTTCTAAGAAATGTCTTGTGACAACTCGCAACCAAACTATGACTGCTTTCACAAGATGTGTGCACCATTGACAGGGCAGAGAAAATTTAGCTTCATAATAGAAATAGCTACAAACATGTCCTCAGTCAGCGATCAAGGCTAATGTCACGCGTAAGTCGTCTGATCATGAAGTCAAGGGAATGGCATTTCACCTCTGTGGTTTCCCTCACCTAACCCATAATCCCAGTCCGTTCATAAGAGTTCATCAAGGAACCCAAATGACAGACATTCAACAAAACAACTAGTCAGTGCTCTTCAAAACTGCCAAGGTCATCAGAAACAAGGGACGCCCTAGGCAGGAGAGCCAGCACAGGGCAGAAGCTATTAGTGCTAAATTGCAAACTCTGAGGTGATATCCTAGATAGGATACAGACGGAGCAAAAGCCAATTAGGAGCAAATGAATTCTGAATAAAGCATGGACTTTAGTTAGTAATGAGACACAACATTGCAGATGCACTTAGAGAGAAGAGCCATGCAATGTGTGGCCCAATAAAGTCCTTCACCCATGCATGGATCCAGAGAAGCCAAAGCCTGACACCCCTGGTGTCCCTTTGGGGACATTCTCTATCACCTCCATACCTTGTCTGTAGATCTAAAACACAATTTTTAAGTATATAAAATTGGGTTTTAAAAAATACTTTATATATTATTATTGTGCATATGAGGTTCCTTCCCACTGCACCCTGAAATGGGCAATGACCCCACTTGTTTTAATCGCCTCCCAAAGATGTCAGTTCATATCACCATAACGTTGAGGGTGGAGATTTTAACACATCAGTTTTAGGGGAAAATAAATATTGAGATAATATTGTTTGAAGACTGCTATCAAGAAAAACTATATCCTTCTATCAGATCAAAATACCAGCCCACTTCAGGTGACCTGGCATATTCTTCTACACAGTCCAGTCCTGGTTCGAATGGATGCATGCAGGTGTCCCCAGCCTTCTGATGTCACAGCACTGGCATGATGTCATCATCTACAAACTGCACTACTGAGAACCGCACCTGGATCAAGTAATTTTACAGCATATCTATTCTCAGCCACATGCAGCCCACGAGTCAGAGGTTTAGACGTAGCTACAAGTTCTAGGATGTCAGCACTATGCCGCAAGAATCACTTCTTAGACTCACTAGCCCCCACTGAGCGTTCTTGGCACCAAAGACTCTGTGCTTGGGAGATATCCCAATGCCAGCATGAGCAGGGACCCCATGAATGCAGGATGAAGGCTTTAATTGCAATCTATTAGCCTTGTTTGCAACAGATTTGCAGAAATTGCCTCACTGTTAGCCAACCCGATCCTGTTTCCTCCATTGAGGTGAGTCAGGATACACATGACCAACACACACTTCCAGCCTCCCGGTAGTTCATAGACTGGGAGGTGGCCTCCTCGCCTGGAGCGTCCCAACCAAAATCTACTGTTAGGATACGAAAATGGAAGAGGCCTCCAAGTCTGTCACACTTGCCTCACGTTGATTCCAGTTCGCTCGCTCCCTCCCCTCACAGATTACTCACCTGCAGGACAAATACAAGAGCGGAATCAAGTTCTCCTGAGTTTTCTGAAAATGAAAGAGGACATTCACAAAGAAAGTTTCGGGTTTTCTTTCTTGTCTGTTGACAGTAGTACTTGTTCCAAATTTCAGAGGTTTCTCAGCACGGAGCATCTGTGAGGGCAGAGAAGAGAGATGAGAGAAACAGATGAGTGACTTGGGAACCCAGGCTTGAGACCAATATTGGGTGCATTTGATGAAAGGCAGGCAGGTTCATCTAACAAGTAGCTAATGAACACCTACTATACAGCAGGCACACACCTGCTCTCCCGAGCTCAGGTCCCTATCTGTGTAGAAGTGGCTGCCATTAAAATAACCCAAGGCAAAAGGCTAAGATCAGATGAGGCAATGGACAGATCAATGTAGACTGAGACAGGAAGCGCCTTTCAGTGTCCAGGAACATAATATTTGGCCATTTTGTCATTGATTCAGAGGACAAAAACAGCAAGCCATGCAGACAACTGGGGACGAGATGCTCCGGTCAAAAAGAAGAGAGAGAAGAGCACAAGAGGAGAGGTAACTGCATCACAGCAAGGTCAGAACCAACCACTGTCCAGCAGAGGCAAAAGGGATGTGAATCTACCGGCTCCCCCAGCAAATCTCCATCCATGGCAAAAGCCGGTGCCTGAGGGAGGAACGTGCGCTCTGAAGAAGTCACGTGAGGAATGAGGCATGAGTGACAGGGCAATGCACAAATCAACAGCCTCTAGTTACATTTTCTCAGGCCCAAAACTTGTGTCTAAACATAAAAACCGTGGCTATCAAGCAAGGCGGACCAGCAGCCAAGTTAGCTGATACTGAGCAAAGAATGCAGGGCCAGGGCCTTCTTAGGAAGAATCTTCACGAGGGGCCAAGCAGGCACTGAGTCTCAAGGAAACTTAGAATGCATTCACTTGAGTCTCAGCCACCCCCACACACCAAGAATCTCAATTTCATAGGTGCACCATGGGACTTTGAGGAATCTCTGTATTCTGATAAGTTCCTCGCTGATTTCTTTAGCAAGATTTTTAAAATGCCATTATGGGAAAGAGCTCTTCCTGGAAAGGGGACTGGTCAGAAACTTCCAATCTCTACAAAAATGGAAAAGACAGAACTGAGGATAAGTTGGACTAAAATTGTTAGAATTAGAACACCTGTTCCACGGATAGAAAATGAGAAGAGAATGTCATATAACTGCATGTGTTTCTTTCTAACCAACCACATCTCTAGATTCAAAAGCATGTGACAAGTAAAAGAGAAGAACTGGGCCCAGTGGAACGGAAGCAGGCAGTGCCACACATAATATGCCCAGAGTGCAGACAAATGCTTACTAACCAGGTGGGGGAGGGAAGGGGAAGGCGGCCTAGCCTGGTGTCTGCCAGTTTCCTACTTCCAGGGTAGCTCTTCTCAAGCTACCAATATTACATCACTACAGAACATGCACCTTGGAAAGACAAATGTAGTACTTACATATATAAATAATTTCAAAAGAACAGAAGGCAGTGAGTGTAACAACCTGATTTTTAATAATGACATGCTTTTCTCAATTAGTTCAGCAAATTCCTGAGAAATATAAAAACCAACTTTCAGAATGAACCAATTCTATCACTTACAAAAGCTTCAAAACTATTATTATAAATTGGGATGTAGGGGCACATCTGTAATTTCAGCGCTTGGGAGGTGGAAGCAGGGGACTCAGGAATGTGAAGTCATTCTTATCTACACAATGAGTTCAAGGCCCATGTGGGTTATATGAGACCTTCTGTCAAAAAATAAGAAATCATATTATAAAGTACTATAATAAATATGTTATTTTATATATACATTTTTATTTTCTTTGAATTATTTCCATTTATATTCCCTAAATCAAAACTTGCCTATTGTTAAGTTGGGGGCATAGCCCCCAGCCCCTTGCATCCATCTCAGCCCCCAGGCAGGCCTGGGAGTTGTATTGGTCTGGACTTCAAATCCCAGCATGCCACAGGGTATTTAAGTGTGCTCCCAGAGGAGAAACACGTGGTTTTTGGGTCTGCATGGGCTCCCTGCTGCCCTGTCTCCCCGTCATGTGTTTGGCCACCCGAGAGCGTCATCCTTAATAAAATGATTGGCATTTTGACTTGGTTCGATTTGACCTAATTGCATTTCTTGCATGGGCGGAGCTGCCCTTATTTTTACTTATCACCTATATTAATCATATTGCCAAGCTCCTCTGTGAAATGATCATATGGATTCCATTCTGCCATGACATATTAGAGTGGCTTCTTTTTGCATTTAGATTTATTGACTTTAAGATGAAATCATATTTATTTGTTCTGTTCTAGAGGAGGGAGGATTCTGGTGCTGGCAACTGAGCCTAGTGCTACATGGATGCAAGGCTTATGGTGTGGGTGCGACCTTCACTCCTGCCTCCACTCCTACCCTTGCCCCCCACCCCCACTCCTGCCCCTCACCCCTACTCCTGCCCCCTGCCCCCATCCCCTGAAATTCTGAATCTGGGTGGATGCAAAGGCTTGGCCTTCCCCTTGTTACAGTGCAGTCAAGAAGACAAAACATGGAGAAGTAACAGGACACCCAACACCCTTCTCCAGTGTATGCACACACACCACACACAGGATGCACACATACCACACACACACACACACACACACACACACACACACACACGATGCACACACATGACACAATTTTAAAAGGTTTAAGAGGGCACCAGCAGGAGCCCCCTTAAACCATCTGGAGGGTAAGTGCATCCCCACACTTTGCCTGTCCAGATGCCCAGAGAACAGGGTACAGGCACCCTCCATCCCCCTAAACTTTCGGGCCATTTGGCTGCAGGGCTTCTCCCGGCTACTGGCTTTTCTGCTATCCCTCCCCAGCTTGCCCCCAAGCTCCCCTTTCCATCTGCGGGGTCCTAGGATCTGACAAAGCAGCCTGCTTCAGGACTGAGGCCCTGGGGACAGGGTGGTGAGTGCAGAGCAGCAGGGGTTCCTTTGCATCTATCAAGCCCACGCTTTTGCCTGTGAGGTCCTTGGCTAGCAAGTGGCCCTGATCTAGTACCAGCAGAGCCATCTGGAGGGTAAGTGTGTCCCCACCCTGTGCCTGCCCAGGCACCCTCCATCCCCCTAAACTTCCGGGCTATTCAGCTGCAGGACTTCTCCCCCAACAACCTGAAAAGCAAAATGATAACACCAGGATCCAGTGAATATGCAACAGGAAGACTTGAACAACCTAATCCAGAAGTAGTAGAAGATATCGACCTTAAACGTAACATTATGAAAATGATAGAGACCATTAAAGAGGATGTGAAAAACTCCCTTAAAAAAATGGATGAGAGGACTAACAAAAAGTTAGAAGAAATGAATACATCCCTTGGAGATACACTAGAAAACCAAGAAAAAGCAATCAAACAGGTAATGGAAACAGTTCAAGACTTGAAGACCGAAATGGAGGCAATAAAGAAAACACAAACCGAGGGATGGCTGGAGATGGAAAATCTGGGTAAATGAACAGGAACTACAGAGACAAGTATAACCAACAGAATACAAGAGATAGAAGAAAAAATCTCAGATGCTGAAGATACTATAGCGGAAATAAACTCATTGATCAAAGAAAACAACAAATCCAACAAATTCTTAACACAAAACACCCAGGAAATCTGGGACACCATGAAAAGACCAAACCTAAGAATAATAGGGGTAGAAGAAGGAGAAGAATTACAGCTCAAAGGCCCAGAAAATATATTCAACAAAATTATAGAAGAAAACTTTCCCAAACTAAAGAAGGATATGCCTATGAAAGTACAAGAAGCATACAGAACTCCGAATAGACTGGATTTTTAAAAAAAAATCCCCTTGCCATATAATAATCAAAACACAAAACATACAGCATAAAGAAGGAATACTAAGAGCTGCAAAGGAAAAAGGGTCAAGTAACGTATAAAGGTAAACCTATCAGAATTACACCTGACTTCTCTATGGAAACCATGAAAGCCAGAAGGTCTTGGATAGATGTGCTGCAGACACTAAGAGACCATGGATGCAAGCCCAGACTGCTATACCCAGCAAAGCTTTCTTTCACCATCAATGGAGAACACAAGATATTCGAGGATAAAAACAAATTTAAGCAATACATAGCCACAAACCCAGCCTTACAGAAAGTACTAGAAGGAAAACCACAATGAAAGGAAGCTAACAACACCCATAATAACACAGACATCTAACAACCCTACAACAGCACAACTCATAGAAGGAAAACACACAAATTCTACCACCCAAAAAGAAAAGAAAACTAATAACCGGAGTTAACAACCACTGGTCATTAATATCACTTAATATCAATGGACTCAATTCACCTATAAAAAGGCACAGGTTAGGAGAATGGATACAAAAACAGGATCCAACATTCTATTGTTTACAAGAATAATCCATCAGGATGAAATCTCAATCCTGAATATATAGGCCCCTAATATAAAAGCACCCACATATGTAAAAGAAACACTATTAGAACTCAAAGCTCACATCAAACCCCACACACTAATTGTAGGAGATTTCAACACTCCTCTCTCACCAATGGACAGGTCAACCAGAGAGAAACTTAACAGAGAAATACAAGAACTCACAGTTGTAATGAATCAAATGGACTTAATAGACATCTATAGAACATTCCACCCAAACAGGAAAGAATATACCTTCTTCTCAGCATCTCATGGAACCTTCTTGAAAATTGATCACATACTCGGTAACAAAGCAAACATCCACAGATACAAAAAAATTGGGGTAACCAACTGTGTCTTATCAGATCATCATGGAATAAAGTTAGAATTTAACAACAATTCTACCCCCAAAAAGCCTACAAACTCATGGAAACTGAACAGTCAACTACTGAACCACTCCTGGATCAAGGAAGAAATAAAGAAAGAAATTAAAGTCTTCCTTGAATTCAACGAAAATAATGACACAACATACCCCAACCTATGGAACACTATGAAAGCAGTGCTAAGAGGAAAGTTCATAGCACTTAGTGCCCACATAAAGAAAACGGAGAAAGCACACATTAATGACTTAATAGCACACCTGACAGCTCTAGAAAAAAAAAGAAGCAGACTTACCCAGGAGGAGTAGAAGACTGGAAATAATCAAACTGAGAGCTGAAATCAACAAAATAGAGACACAGAAAACTATCCAAAGAATCAATGAAACAAAGAGCTGGTTCCTCAAGAAAATCAACAAGATCAACAAACCCCTATCCAAACTAATCAAAAGGTGGAGAAAGAACACTCAAATTAACAAGATCAGGAATGAAAAGGGGGACATAACAACAGACACTGAGGAAATTCAGAGAATCATTAGGTCTTACTACAAAAGCCTGTATGCCACAAAATTGGAAAATGTAAAAGAAATGGACAGTTTTTTAGATAAATACCATATACCAAAATTGAATCAAGACCAGGTGAACAATTTAAATAGACCTATAAGTCATGATGAAATAGAAGCTGTCATCAAAAACCTCCCAACCAAAAAAATTCCAGGACCAGATGGTTTTAATGCAGAATTCTACCAGAACTTCCAAGAAGAGCTAATACCTATACTCCTTAATGTGTTTCACATAATAGAAACAGAAGGGTCATTGCCAAACTCTTTTTATGAAGCTACAGTTATCCTAATACCAAAACCACACAAAGACGCAACCAAGAAAAAGAATTACAGACCAATCACACTCATGAACATCAATGCAAAAATTCTCAATAAGATACTGGCAAACCGAATCCAAGAACACATCAAAAAATCATCCATTATGATCAAGTAGGCTTCATCCCAGAGATGCAGGGCTGGTTCAACATACGAAAATCTATCAATGTAATCCATAATATAAATAAACTGAAAGAAAAACCCATATGATCATTTCATTAGATGCTGAAAAAGCATTTGACAAAATTCAACACCCCTTTATGATAAAGCTCTTGGAGAGATTAGGGATACAAAGTTCATATCTAAATATAATAAAAGCAATATATAGCAAGCCGACAGCTAACATCAAATTAAATGGAGAGAAACTCAAAGCAATTCCACTAAAATCAGGAACAAGACAAGGCTGTCCACTCTCTCCATACCTCTTTAATATAGTGCTTGAATTTCTAGCAATAGCTATAAGAGAAAATAAGGAGATCATGGGGATTCGAATTGGAAAGGAAGAAGTCAAACTTTCATTATTTGCAGATGATATGATAGTGTACATAAGTGACCCCAAGAACTCTACCAAAGAACTTCTACAGCTGATAAATACCTTCAGTGAAGTGGCAGGATACAAAATCAACTCAAAAAAATCAGTAACCCTCCTATACACAAAGGATAAAGAAACAGAGAGGGAAATCAGAGAAACATCACCTTTCACGATAGCCACAAATAGCATAAAGTATCTTGGGGTAACACTAACCAAGGAAGTAAAATATCTATTTGACAAGAACTTTAAGACCTTGAAGAAAGAAATTGAAGAGGATACCAGAAAATGGAAGGATCTCCCATGCTCCTGGATTGGTAGGATCAATATAATAAAAATGGCAATTCTACCAAAGGCAATCTATAGATTCAATGCAATCCCCATCAAAATCCCAACAAAATTCTTCACAGACCTTGAGAGAGCAATAACTAACTTTATATGGAAAAACAAAAAGCCCAGGATAGCTAAAACAATCCAAAACAATAAAGGAACTTCCACAGGCATTTCCATCCCTGACTTCAAACTCTATTACAGAGCTACAGTAATGAAAACAGCTTCGTATTGGCATAAAAACAGAGACGTTGACCAATGGAATCGAATCGAAGACTCAGATATTAATCCACAAACCTATCAACACCTCATATTTGACAAAGAAACTAAAATTATACAATGGAAGAATGAAAGCATCTTTAACAAATGGTGCTGGCATAACTGGATGTCAACCTGCAGGAGAATGAAAATTGACCCTTATCTATCACCATGCACAAAACTCAAGTCCAAATGGATTAAAGACCTCAATATAAACCCATCCACAATGAACCTGATAGAAGAGAAAGTGGGAAGCAGCCTGCAATACATGGGCACAGGAGACCACTTCTTATGTAAAACCCCAGTGGCACAGACAATAAGAGCAACAATGAACAAATGGGACCTCCTGAAACTGAGAAGCTTCTGTAAAGGAAAGGACACTGTCATTAAGACAAAAAGGCATCCTACTGAATGGGAGAAGATCTTCACTAACCCCACATCAGACAAAGGACTGATCTCCAATATATACAAAGAACTCGAGAAACTAGACATTAAAATTCTAAATTACCCAATTAAAAAATGGGGTAATGATCTGAACAGAGAATTCTCAACAGAAGAAGTTCGAATGGCCAAAAGATACTTAAGGTCATGTTCAACTTCCTTAGTGATCAGGGAAATGCAAATCAAAACAACTTTGAGATACCATCTTACATCTGTCAGAATGGCTAAAATCAAAAACACCAATGATAGCCTATGCTGGAGAGGATGTGGAGTAAGGGGAACACTCATCCATTGCTGGTGGGAATGCAAACTTGTGCAACCACTTTGGAAATCAGTGTGACAGTTTCTCAGGAAATTGGAAATCAACCTACCTCAGGATCCTGCAATACCACTCTTGGGAATATACCCAAGAGAAGTCCAATCATACTACAAAAGCATTTGCGCAACTATGTTCATAGCAGCATTATTTCCCATAGCCAGAACCTGGAAACAACCTAGGTGCCCCTCAATGGAAGAATGGATCAAGAAAGTGTGGAATATATACACATTAGAATACTACTCAGCAGTAAAAAAACAATGACATCTTAAATTTTGCATGCAAATGGATGGAAATAGAAAACACTATACCTAGTGAAATAACCCAAACCCAAAAAGATGATTATGGTATGTACTCACTCATTAGTGGACCCTAGACATAAACAAAGGACATCAAGCTTATAGCACACAAGCCTAGAGAAGCCAAAGAGCAAGGTGAACCCAAACAAAAACATATATAGATCCTCCGGGAAATTGGAAGCAAACAAGATAGCCAGGGAAATGTTGGAAGCATGGGAGTGGGGATAGGGGTGGAGGTAGGGGTGGGGGTGGGCAAAAAGGAACGGGGGAGGGGGAAGGGAGAAGGGAAGGACTGGGGAGAGTTTGGGGGAATGGGAGGGTAGAGATGGAGGAAGGGTGGATATTGGAGAAGGGAATAAGATATCTACATTAAGGATTGGCAAGAGACTTGGCTCTAGAGGGGATCCCAGGTGTCCATGGGGATGTCCCCATCTAGGTACTTGTGCAGCAGAGGAGAGGGTGCCTGAACTAGCCTTGTCCCATAATCATATTGATGAATATCTTGATCATCACCATAGAAATTTCATCCGATCGATGGAGATAGAGATAGAGACCCACATTCACATCGGAGCAATGGACTGAGCTCCCAGGGTCCAGTCGAAGAGCAGAAGGTGGAAGAAGATGAGCAAGGAAGTCAGGACTGCGAGGGGCTGGTCCACCAACTGAGACAGTGTGCCTGATCTAATGGGAGCTCACCAAATCCAGCTGGACCAGGACTGAATAAGCATATGATCAAACCGAAATCTCTGAATGTGGCTGTCAATGGGGGCTGACTGAGAAGCCAATGATAATGGCACTGGGACCTATCTCTTCTGCATGTATTGGCTTTTTGGGAACCTAGTCTGTATGGATGCACACCTTCCTAGGCCAGGATGGAGGGGGGAGGGCCTTGGGCTTCCCACAGGGCAGGGTACCCTGCCCCCTCTTAAGAAAGCAGGGGGAGGGAGGAGGGGTAATGGGGGAGAGGGAGGGGACTGGGAGAAGGGGTGGAAGTGTAAATTTTTGAATGAAAAATAAAATATGAAAAAAAAAGGTTTAAGGGACTAAGAAGTTGGTATTGCAGGGGCATTCTTCTCATGAAGCTGCAGAATATGAAGAGAGTGTTCTCAACATAACGTGAGCTGGCTCACTCTTACATCAATAGTGCACCCTACTGTTTTTATAATTCTTGAAACATTTGAAAAATACATGTCCGTATGTACACACACTGGAAAACCCCAACATTTGAGAGGCAGAAATAAGAGGACAACCTGAACAACAGTATGAGAGTCTGTCTCAAAAGCAACAGCTGTGAGGGCCTGACTTTGCAAACTCCGTTGTAAGGAAGGGCTTCATCTTAAGCCATATAATGAGCAGGGGCCAATCGCAGCTCCAGAAATGTGCTCCAATAGCAGAATTGGAACGGATTCCCTGAAAATGGCCAGTTAAGGAACTAGGGAGCAGGGCCATAAAATTTAATGAGGTCCTGATATTCCTAGGAGGCATCCTGTCCTTGAAGATACCTTGTCAGTTATTAATGGTCCTTTGTTAGGTTTTTCGCCCAAAAACTGACCAATGGTTTCAGAAACTACCTTACCCTATGCCCTCCTGACCCAATCCCAAGCCAACAGCACATGAACTCCCCTGATTATGGCGTTTCCCCTTTAAAAGCTCTCCCCTCCCAGGCTCAGAGCTGCACTTTCTCACCCACTGTGTTGCGCTGGAGGTGTGGTCCAAACTCGAGTTTGACTATTAAAAACCCTCTTGTGCCAGATTGGAATCTGGTTCCATGGAGTTTGTTTTGGGGGGATAATTAACTTGGGCATAACACAGCAACGAAAAGAAGAAATTACCTAGCTAATGTCAACATACATACCCTAAAATTGGAATTATCAGAAGCACATGGTTCCTATCATCAGTGTGACCAGCTCCACACACCACCACCACCACACCCACCACCGCACACACCATACACACACAACACCACACACACCATATACTCACATACCATACACACACAACACCACACACACATACACACACAACACCACACACACCATATACTCACATACACATACACACACACCACCACCACCACACACAGCACTGCACACACCATACACACACAACACCACACACACATACACACACACACTACCACCACACACATACACACACTGCCACACACACACTGAACACCACACACACCACCACACACACACACATACACATACACAACACCACCACAGTAATAAAATTATAACACATTAACCATCATCAGTATCTTGACCCACAGTTTTTCCTGCTTGGGATAACAGGATTGGATTTCTAACACACCCCTCTTTCAAATTCTTTATAAGTATTTTTGTTAACCCTGTAATGTTAGGATCAAAAATATTCTGACTTTTCCCACAAATCCTGTTTCCTTACCTACACACACACACACACATACACACGGTGTGTAAGACAGGTATAAAGGTTTTTGCCTACAATCCCAGTCCTTGGGAGGAGGAGGCAGGAGGATTACAAACTCAAGGTCAGTCTCAGCTACTACAGAAAAGTCAAGGTGAGCTTGTGCTGTGCTCTGTCTCAAAAACAAAACAATTACAACAACAAAACTAGAACAAAGCAGTTAATGGCACAGTGAAGGACAGACAGAGAAACACTAACCCTGACAGTCTTTCCTGAATGCCTACAGATCCTTAGTGATTGCCCATTCCCCTTCACCACCACCTGAGCTCTTCATTCAGCTCCCTTGGCATGTAAACTGCTGAATACATAGAAGGTGCCCTCTGTGGCCTCCAAGGCTGTGCCCTCTCCCAGAGTATAGAGAGCGAGCAACGCAAATTCAGAATTCCAACACCAGCATGTTCTCCGAAGTCCCACCTGGATGATGGTGGTACAGAGCAGAAGGGATCTCTGGAAACAGTTCCGCTGTGGGTTGGGTTGGTTTTTTTTTTTTTTAATTAACTATGTGCTGGTTAGGTCTTTGTTGTCAGTTTGAGTCTTCTAGAAAGAGGGAACCTCAAGTGAGACAATGTCTCCATCAGATAGGCCATTGGGGCACTTTCTTAGTTAAGGATGGATGTGAGAGGGTCCAGTCCACTGCGGGCAATGCTACCCTGAGGCAGGTAATCCTGAGCTGCAGAAGAAAACAGAGCGACCCCAAGTAAGACCCCTAGTAATAGCAGATATGGAGCCTGAACTGGCCATCTCCTGTGACCAGGAGGAGGGAGTCGGACACCAATCCAGCCACATAACCTTTGACCTACAGTCTGTCCTGACTATGGGATGTGCTGGGGTAAGTGTGGCCTAAAGATTGAGGGAGTGGTCAACCAATGACTGCCCCAGCCTCAGGCCCATGCTAAGAGAGTGAGTTGACCCCTGATACTGCCTGGAGCACCAGGACCCACAGGCAGGATGACCCAGAGAACTAGGATAGAATCAAGCACTACTGGAGGGGGGGAATGTCAGTGTAGTGATGCCTAATGATATTCTGCTATAGTCATAGATTGGTGCCTAGCCCAACAGTCGGAGAGGCTTCCTCCAGCAACCGATAGAAACATGCAGAAACCCACAACCAAACATTAGGCAGAAGTCAGGGAATCCTGAAGGAGAGAGGAAGGACTGTAGGAGCAGAGGGGTCAAGGACACCACAAGAAAACTCATAGAATCAACTAACCTGGGCTCCTAGGAGCTCACAGAAACCAAAGCAACAACCAGGGAACTGTATGGGACTGACCTAGGCACTCTGCATATATATTACAATTATAAGTAGCTTGGTCTACTTGTGGGACTCCTAACAGTGGAACCTGGAGCTGTCTGTCTCTGACTCTTTTACTGGCTTTTGGGACCCTCCTTCTCATACTGGGTCTCCTTGCTCAGCCTTAATATATGGAGAGGTGTTTAGTCTTACTGAAACTTGATATGCCATGTTTTGTTGATATCCATGAGAGACCTGTCCTTTCCTGAACAGAACCCGAGGAGTGGCTTGTGGGTGAAGACAAAAGTATGGGGGGGGAGAGGAAGGAGGGGAAAATGTGGCAGGGATAGAAGAGAAATAAATATACATATATATGTATACACACACATATACATATATATATATATATATACACTTATTTTTTTGGTTTTTCTTTTTCTGTTGTTTTGTTGTTGTTGTTGTTGTTTTGATTTTTTAGACAGGGTTTCTCTGTAGCTTTGGAGCCTGTCCTGGAACTAGCTCTTGTAGACCAGGCTGGCCTCGAACTCACAAAGATCCGCCTGCCTCTGCCTCCCGAGTGCTGGGATTAAAGGCGTGTGCCACCACCACTGGCTTTTTTTTTTCTTTTTTGGTTTTTCAAGACAGGGTTTCTCTGTAACTTTGCAGCCTGTACTAGAACTCGCTCTGTAGACCAGGTTGGTTTTGAACTCACAGAGATCCACCTGCCTCTGCCTCCCAAGTGCTAAACAAATTTAAAAGAAAAGAAAGAAAGCAGACAGACTGAGAAAGTCAACATTGCTCCGTGGCCTCTGCTTCAGTTTCTGCGTGCAGGTTCTTGTCCTGAGTTCTTCAGTGACACTATAACATCTGAGTGGAAACAAACCCTTTTCTCTCCAAGTTGCTTTTAGTCATGGTGTTCATCACAGAACTAGAAAGCAAACTAGCAGAATTAGCAACAGTTTAAACATTAAGACCACTTGAAGACAGCCAAGGCACTTGATTTTCCCCAAACCTTGCCCTTCTTAGGAGTCTCCATGCTTTTACAGAGACCTGCCAAAGGTTCTTCTACTGCCTCCTCCACTTGGCGTACCCATAGCTGTTTTTCTCCTTCTTGTGCTGATCCTTAGTCTCCTTTTTCTAAAGGGGTTATCTGTACAAGCCTACTTTAAAAAGAATCGCTGTTTAATGCAAACATTTTCTGTTCTTAATAAACCGTTTGCAAGGTCGGGTGTGTCAGCACATTCCTTTAATCCCAGCACTCGGGAGGCAGAGGCAGGGGGATCTCTGTGAGTTCGAGGCCAGCCTGGTCTACAAAGCGAGTTCCAGGACAGCCAGGGTTACACAGAGAACCCCTGTCTCGAGAAACCACAGTTTATGCTTTTGCTGGGGAAGTACCTCTAAGGAACTAAGGCAGGCTGCTCTTGGTTGATTCCCTGTGTGTGTCAGATGCTTTCCAGAGGTTTCTGGCTCCAGATCCCAAATGCTCAAAAATAGTGAAGCACAAAATAAGATGTTCCCCTCATCCAGAGGCGAGCCTCGGCTCATAAAATAAGATATTCCCTCCATCCAGGAGAGAGCCCAGTGTCATCAGTCATGCAGGAGCTGGGTAAGGAGACTGGAAATCTGGGGCAACATCTCCATGACCCAGAACTAGTGCAAAAGTCTGCTCCGGCCTCTGGGTACAACCTGGGCCCTTATTTAACAAATTGGCTCCAGGGTGGTGGTAACAGTTATTAAAATACAGGAGTGTGTTAGGGATGTAGCTCAACTGGCAGGATGCCTTTCTAGTATGCTTAAAGCCCAGAGTTCAGTTCTCCACACTGCATAAAGCCATGATATGGCGAGGAAGACTGGGAATCCTAGCTTAGAGATGGAAACATGAGGATCAGAAGTCATTCTGGACCACAAAGCTCCATATAAAGCTCAAGGCCAGGCTGGCTTACATGAGACCTAGGCTCAAAAGTGTGTGTGTGTGTGTGTCTGTGTGTGTGTGTGTGTGTGTGCGTGCGTGCGTGCGTGCGTGCGTGCGTGCGTGTGTGTGTGTGTGTGTGTGTAGACAGACAGACAGACAGGATAATTACTCCTTAAAGCTAAGAGTTAGAGGATCCTGGCCCAGCAGTAAACACAACCTTTCACCAGCAACATGACCACCATCCATTTTGTCTCCCTCTTCAAAAAATGTAAGAGTGAACTGATGTGTCAGCTGCATGATGCTTGCAGTTTTAACATGATGTTTATGCCTAAGAACAAGGACAAAATGAGAAAAAAAAAAACTAGAAAGGTGGCTTGTTAGGGAGGCAGAATCCAAGACTAACCTCTTAAAGAGACAGCAATACAAAAGCTCTCGGGTTGGAGTCCCGTTAACTGTGACACCGGATGCTTCTAACTGCCTTCTCTATGTAAAGGAGATGCTTTCAGCTGCTTTCAGTGGCATCCAAAACCAAGTGGATGCCATGTAAGTGTTGATTAAACTTACAATTTATCTTATTTTGTCATCTTAATGCTTATTCAATAAATCTAAAACTCGATAAAGTTTCACAATAGAAAAAAATTGTGACCCTATGGAAGCTACATAACACATTCTGTTGTCAAAGAGCCCACCACTGAAGCATCCGGGGTCCAGATTTGACACTGCACTGTGAGTTCAGGGCAGACACAGCATTATAACGCATTCCCACTGAAACATGTGATGCAATACATCTGGTTGCCTATTCTCATCAGAAATGTCCCAGGCTTACTGGAAGCTTAGGTTCTGCTTCTCATCTGAACCCTCAAACATCTCTTAACCAACACCTCAACAAATACATTTTCTTTGTGCTGTTGAGACTTACAGGACTGTAAACATAAAACCTGGCCTCCCATAGGACAACTCTTCTGCACACAATGACTCAGTGGAGCCACAGGTTTAAAGGCCACATCTCATGTGCTGGGTTCTCTGACACTATCTTTAGCATATCGCTGAGGAGGACAGGAAATTGCTAAATCCAGCAACTTGCTTGATCAAAAGGGTCTTTGGGTACTAAAACTGTGCCGTTGCTTGGTCTCATGCATGGTGTGAATTGGTCCCACTGTACTGCTAAAGGGGACAAAGTGAGATTGTGTTGTTGTTTTTACATCTCCAGAGAAGGAAGTACTAAGAATAACTCCCTTCCCTTTTCCTACCCCTAGATAGATTCACGAAGTGCTCCCACCACAAACTCAAATTAGCTTACCAACTGACCTTCAAGCAGGCTTCCTCACCCCATCTATCTGGTTATGCCTTTCTCGTTCCTCTTTAAATGTAAATGTCTTGCTGACAAAGTAGCTTTAATGATAGAGTGTTCACCTAGCACATACAACACAAAACAGGTATGGTGGTGCATGCCTGTGATCCCAGCACTCAGGGGGTGCACAGGTATGGTGGTTCATGCCTGCGATCCCAGCACTCAGGGGGTGCACAGGTATGGTGGTTCATGCCTGCGATCCCAGCACTCAGGGGGTGCACAGGTATGGTGGTGCATGCCTGCGATCCCAGCACTCAGGGGGTGCACAGGTA
>PVIU01021323.1:0-31867 GCA_004026605.1 Ondatra zibethicus
TGAGTGCTGGTTCCTGTGGAAGCTAGAGGTGTGGGATCCCCTGGAGTTAGAGGGCGGAGTCACCTGAATTGGGTGCTGGGAACCAAACTCTGCTCCTCTGATAGAGCAGCAAGTACTCTTAAACCCTGAGCCATTTTTTCCAGCCCCAGGTTTTTTGTTTTTCCTTTTTAAGCTCATTCTATTATCCTGAGACTGACAAAAAGCTTGACAAATGACCCCCATGACTAGAGCCAGTTTCTAAGTAGCACAAACTCTATTTGACCAGCCTCAGAGGCACTTATTTGGTGCCAGGCAGACCTGGGTATGAAAGTACACTAGTGGGTATCTGGAAAGCTTATGGCTGGGGCAACATTCATGACAGAAAATTCATAAAGCCAATGGTCCTCCACCAATGTCGGAGCAGAATTTGGAAATGCATTCCAAGTTTTCCAAGAAAATGAGAAACCATAAGTGCCCAGGTAGAAGAAAAGACTATGGTTTCTGGGATGTTTCCACTGAAGAAAACATCAAGTTTCCATTTCTCTGGCAACTCTCATGGAATTACTGCTTGCTCAGGGTATTGTTTGTGGTCTGGTCTCCAAGGGCATCATTAGACCCCTCAGTGCTATCAGAACACTTGACAAGTTAGAGGCCAGCCACCATGCACTGCCACTCTGTTTCTAACTACATATCAGATGTGCAATGAAGGCACTGAGTGGGCATCTGGAGTCTGGCTGGAGTGGCAGCTACAATCTGTTGTACAGAAAGCCCCTTTCCCAACATCCCGAGAAAACAGAGAAACCCAGACACTAGACAGCCTAATCTCAGCAATTTCTCTGGGTGGCCCTTGCACAATGCCAGTGACTCCTGAGAATTCAAGACACCAACACCCAGAGTGGGTAGTGAGTGCTGTTGGCACAGAAGATGGATGTGATGTCAGATAGCTAGATGAAGCCTAGTGACTCATGCAGAAAGAGGAAGCCAGACTGCAAGCTCCTGGACAGGAGAGGCAGCCCTACATTTGTGGCCTCCTGCATAGTCCTCTCCTATCACTGGGAATACCAACTTTCACAAGTATCCAGGAAATATCAGTTCTGGGAACAAACTCTAAATAGTGATAGACCTGCTATGTGTAGGAGCCATGTTGAATGCTACATGTATGAGTAGCTTCACAAGAATAACAGGAAAGGATGGTGACAACCATCACCCATCTACTTTTAGAGGAAGAAACACTCAATTGCTAAGGGGAAAGGAGCAGGCGTGTAAACATAGGAATCCAAAAGTGGCAGAACCATGCAGGAACTTGGCACCAAAGGTGCCACATGGTCTGGCCCCTTGCTGCACTGGACTACATTTTTGCAAGACACATTTCCCAGATGGTCTTGAATGTTCACAAAGGTAACATTGACTGCAAGCTCCTAGATCAGAGGGTGAGCAGAGGAAGCAGAAACCCTTGTCCAGCTTCGTCTCAGAAAGAAACCAGGTGGCACCAAAAGGAAGAGCAAGGCAACAGCCTGGCTGTACTGGGTGCAGTCTGCCTGGATGATGCCGGCAGTCTGGCACCATGCACATACCTCACTGACCACATCTGAGGTGCTCTCAGGGCCACTGGGAAGGTGGCCAACAACAGGGCCACTTATTTGCAGTAAAGCAAACAGAAGCGGTCTTTCCCCCTCTTTTTTGAATGTCAGCACTCACTAGCAGAAGTGAAAGGGGTGGGAAGAAACTCATGTTCCAGAAATGCAGCGGCCTCAGGACTGACCCCAGCCCCTGGCAAGTTCTTACTACATTCTGCTCTTTGTTCTGCTCTCAAACAGCCAGCCACACATGGGCACAGCTGTTGACTCTGCATTTCTAAAGTGTACCTCCTCACCAGTTTGGGCTGTAATTTGCTCAGATCAAACACTGGGATGGAGAACTGCTTTACCAAAAGATGACTCATAGGATAATATAAAATACTACAAAATGAGAGTTCCAAACTTGATTAACCTCATCTGAACTACTTAACTCAGGTTGCCCAAGTCTAAGGGGATGATGACATCTATGATGAAGATGTACTGATCAATGTTTCTGCCTAAGTTTTTGACTAGTCTATGTAACGGGAAAGACAAACTATGAAAATAAGTTATCTTCTCGGCAATGGTGGTGCATGTCTTTAATCCTACCATTCAGGGAGACAGAGAAGGGTAATTTCTGAGTTCGAGGCCAGCCTGATCTACAAAGTGAGTTCCAGGACAGCCAGGGCTAAACAGAGAAACCCTGTCTGGAAAAGTAAAACAAACAAACAAAAACCAAAAACAAACAAAAAAACCCAACTTTTTATACTTCAAAGAGACACTGTATATATGTGAACATAACACAACCTCTGCAAAAATATCTAAATATACTCAAATTTCATCTAAATTCAGAATATCAGCTCAGTGCTGACACAGGTAGAAGGTCACTTATAAGTTTACATTCAAGTCTAGTTTTGGCTACACAGTGAGATACTGTCTCAAAAGCCAAAAAATAAACAAAATATTATTATGATGGGGCTAGGGATATACCCAGTAATGGTGTACTTATCCAGTAGGAGCAAGGCCCTGGGTTCCATCCCCAGCACACAAGCAACAACCAGTCAGCCAAATACTGTAGTATTTAATGTGATCACCAAAGCCATCCAAAACAAAGCAACAAAAATAGAAGACAATTAAGCTGGCGAGGAACGGCACAGTCCCTGGAGATTACCATAAAGTGGCTCTCAGACTCTTATGGCTTGTGGCATCTCTTCATCTGCTCAGATCAGTACCCAGTGTTTCCCTATTGGCCTCAAGTCCAGTCTCAGCAGCATCAGTCCATGCATATGTGTACTTCTTTCATGACACTCCCTGAGCCCAGGTCTCCACCCCAGGCCTGAGATGGGGACCCTACAATCCACAAATGACATATTTACAAGTCCAGCTTGATGCCAGAGCCACAGTAGTCTTCCTGAAGACTCTCAGATGCCCTGTATGAGGTCCAAGTCCTGTCTACAGCTCTCATAAATGTTTACATCATAAAACCTTGGTTCCTAGCTTGCATGACTGGGAGGTCTGAGGGTTGTTGAAGGTATACTCGATAGGGATTATGGAATCCAAATCTTCTCTTCCTTTGTTTCCTGAATATTGGCATAGGTGAATGGTTATGCTCAGCTATGTACATACACAGTGGTATTCTCACTCAGTTCCAAGACACTGGACCTCCCAACATACACACATTTTTTTGTTTGTTTTTTGAGATGATCACATTTGGCAGCCCTGGTGGTCTCAAACTGGCACTGGTCCAGAACTTGCAGCTATCCTCCTGCCTATACCTCCCCAGTGCCACCATACTGGGATCTTGTTCTCTATAAATAGTGTACTGCCTCAACTTATTTGTTATAATGACAGAAAGCAAGCGCTTCACCCTTTCATCTCTTCAATAAAACTTCATCAATGGCCTTATGATGAATCAGCTCAAAAAAGAGAAAGACACTGTCACTCACTTGCTTCTGAAAAACTCCCAGACAGCCACATGAAAGCTGTTGATGGGTTAAGGAGAAGACCAATTCTCAGAAATGACTCAAAATAAGATGCCCTTTTTGCTTATCAAATTACACTGAGATTACTCAAGCAAAAGACAGAGGACCTGGATCTCATCTACTGCTCAGAAGAGGCAGGAGCGTTCAGTGAATCACAGAACATGTTAATAAATACCTACAATCGAAGTCCTAGAATCTTCACAAGCTAAAGGCCTTGCCTACACTGAGGTCTAAGCCAGTCAGGGGTATACAGCAAAACTTTCAAGAAGATTCTTCACACAAGGTAATGTAATAGCACTTAACTGATTATGCACAAATGTTCACCACCATGTTATTTATACCACAGTAAACCTGGGATTACTCTCAGTAATAGGATGGTAACTATGAACAGAACAGAATATCCTGCAGCTACTAAAATCTTCAAGCTACATTTTAGTCACATTTCTTTCATTAACTGGATTAAAATCTATGACACTCCCATTCAGATTCCAGTCTCTGCCAGAAAGGCTATTTTTCCGTCTATGAATGATTCCAGAGTGACTCTTTCCTTTAATGGGGACATTATAACTAGCATAAAATGTTGGTAATTAATGAAGGAAAACAAAACAGAGACGAATGACAAAGGGGCATAGTGTGAGCCATGGGCCGTGTCTAGCCTGGTCAGCACACGAAAGTCACACAACTACTATAACAGGCCTCTGCACTCAGGCCACTCTGCCTGGTCACAAGCAGCAGGGAAAGAGAGTCTTTTCTCCAACCCAGCACTTGAGTGGCACGTGGCCTTGAATCTGGGCATCTGCTGCTCTCTGCCAACCACACTTGAGAGGGAAGATGGCACAGGACATTCCCGTGACTGCTATCTGACAGTCAGAGAAAAGATGTGAGGTTCTAACAACAACTGCAGCTGGGACTGGGGCTTGTCAACAGCTCATAGGCAGATGCTGGAAGTGGGGGCAGGGGACATGACCTGCAAAGTAAAAACAATGGCTGACAATGTGGTTCATTATTGTATCTGATTGTGGTGGGTCTCAGTTTTCCCATTTTTAAAAGCAGATTAAGACAAGGTGCCCAGAGTTCCTAAAGTTCAGATAAAAGAATAGTTCCTTCCATTAGCACCATTCAGAGTCTCACAATCAGGGCCACCAAACAGTCTCATAGTGCTTTTGAGGTGATGCTTTGCTCAGTTTAACTCTGACAGCACCCAGTCATTCAGATGCAGATGTCTCTGTGTAAGAAATGAATGTGATCTGCCCTTGTGTGGGGATGAAGGTAATAGTCACTGGTGAAGCATGCTGCCAGGACCTATTCGGACACACCATGAAGCACCCGGTCTCTGGGCCTGTTTTCCTGCACTAGGCACCTGCCTTCTCACCACTGAGGCTGGTGGAGGATCACCCCCTCTTCCCTGGATGGTAATGCCTTCCTCTTTTCTCAATGACTGTGGCCGCTCAAGTCTACCACTGATAACAAAGTGCTGCACAGACACAAACACCACCACTGCTTTTGCCTACAAATTATTTTTAAACATCTGTGGTCACGACAACAGCAAATCAACAAGTAGTCAGTTGCTACCCCATTATCACAGATGTCTCCTATGGCTAGCTGCTGCTCCTTTGGAGCTTTTGTCTTTGCTGGGCACCAAAACCCCTCTGGGCAGCACCATGCTCAAATAGTGCTGATTAACTATGGCCTGTTTGGTAAAGGTTATGAGTTTTAAAATAAGAAATTTCTTCTACAGAGGATCCATCTCTACATCAATTAGGTGGGGATCTAAGAAACACGATTTGAAACCGAAGAAAACAAGTGGCAGTTTCCTTTAAGGAATTAAACACTAAAATTTTTTTTAGAAACCAAAGAGAGAATAGAACAATTTCTAAGATGAAAATTGTGAGTGACAGATTACCATGGTCCTTCTCATTGTGAAAGGAAAAAGTAGGACCCATGAAAAGCAACAAAATTTGCTTGTTCAACGGCAGGAAACTCCGAACTAGTATATAGCAAAGTGTAGACCCAAACATCTTTCAATCCAAACATACTTAAGTACTTAAAAAAAAAAAAAAAGCCGAGTGGTGGTGGCACACTCAGGAGGCAGAGGTAGGCGGATCTCTGTGAGTTCAAGGCCAGCCTTGTCTCCAAGAACTAGTTCCACGACAGGCTCTAAAGCTACAGAGAAACTCTGTCTCGAAAAACCAAACCCAGGTTCTTGGAAGAGCAGGTGGTGCTTTCAATCGCTGAACCATCACCTCCCGAGCACCAACTTCAAGTACTTTCTATGGGAATAAAGTAGCTGTGAGCCCCAGACTTGGTTGGCTAAGTTCAGAAACTTCAGAAACCAAGAACAAGCAGCTGCTTTAGAAAGACATTATCATCCCCACAGGCCAGTGCCCAGCACAGCCAAAGTTCCTAGCTGTTTGAAGGTACCTGAGTGTAGGTAGCCAGGCCAGTAGCAGTAGCTATCTTCCAAAAGGGCACAGCTCTGCACTGAGGCTTAGATGCATTTCCTGGCTGTGACATAGTGGGAAAATGGCCAAGTGTCTACTATGTAAATTACCTCTTCTAGATGGCTTCACAGGGCCTAGAATAAACTAATGCAGCCAACAGAGTAAGAACTAGTTAGAATCTCCAAATTTGGGACAGGTACCACAAGACCTCAACTAGCCCCCATTAGCAAGCAGACTGTATCAGACCAGTGGACAAGCAAGAGGGCAGAAGTCTCATCTAACCAGCTCTTGTCCAGAAGGTGCTATTGGATCAGAGGAGGGAAACCTAACTCAAACACAAGGAAAGGGAAATGGGAAGTTGAGCAGCGAGGGAAAGTATGCAGGGCTAAGGACAAGAGCATAAGAACAGAAACAATTACAGCATGGGCTGGCAGATGCCTCCTGGGGAGAAAATATGTTTAAGTAGGACAGAGGTGCAGAGCATCAGGAGAAAAGGGAGCAGAAAGAGAGAATGGCCGGCAGATAACAGCTGTGGGGTGCCAGTATGTACCTATAGTCAGAACTGTTTTCTAAAGAAAAGGCGAAATGTGGAGCTAGGGACATGCCATAGTGGTAGAATGTCTACCAATACCACTAATTGGGCAGTGGTGACTTTTTGGGGACTGTGGAACTATCTGGATAACTAGATGGACCAATGTGGTGACCAGGGGGTGGTCAGCCCAGTCCTCTGGAAGTAAGTGTGAGAAGGCAACTCACTTAGGATAAGCTCCAACTTTGTCCACATAGTTCATGCTGCTGCTCACCAGTTGTGTGAAGGGGCTGCCAATGTCAATTTTTTTGAGACAAGGTCTTACTTACTATGTATCCCTGACTAGCCCGGTCTACATAACAAGTTCTAGGATAGCAATGGGTATACAGAGATACTGTCTCCAAAAAGAAAAGGAAGAAAATATAGTAAATGGGTTAGAACAGAACTCAAGCACAATCCAGAGCATACTGCTTTTTTATTTTTTATATGAATTTGGTGTTTTGCCATGGGTTGTCAGGTCCCCTGGAACTGGAGTTACAGTTGTGGGCTGCCATGTGGGTCCTGGGAATTAAATCCAGGTCCTCTGGAAGAGCAGTCCATGCTCTTAACCAGTGAGCCATCTTTCCAATCCGCATACTGGTTTTTAACAGACTGCGTAGGCATAAATTCTCCCCTCCCCCATTATTATTCAAAAAAAGTTTTCTCTGTCATTTGGGGCTGGAGAGACGGCTCAATGCTTTTTTGACTCAGGATTTCTGTGTAGTCCTGGCTGTCCTGGAACTTATTATGTAAATCTGCCTGACCTTGAACTCAAGAGATCCTGCCTCTGCCTCCCTGGTACACCACTACCTGGGTGAACACTTGCTGTTCTTGCAGAGAATCCTGAGTATGATTCCTCTAGCACCCACATTGGGCTTTATCATCCTTAAATCTAGTTCCAGAGGCTCTAATTCCCTTTCTGGCCTCCAAGGACATCAGACATGAATTCATATGCATATATATACACGAAGGCAAAACACTCAAACACATAAAATAACAGCAATATATCTTTTTGTTGTTGCTATTTCCAGACTGGGGTTTCTCTATGTAACAGCTCTGACTGCCCTGGAACTCTGTAGATCAGGCTGGCCTTGAACTACTAACAGAGATCTGACTGCCTCTGCCTCCCAAGTGCTGGGATTAAGCATGCACCATCACCGCCCTACTTATAGCAACAATATTTTTTAAAAAAAATATTTTTCATGAATTTTTTTTTTGGGGGGGTTTTCCGAGACAGGGTTTCTCTGTAGCTTTGGAGCCTGTCCTGGAACTAGCTCTTGTACACCAGGCTGGCCTCAAACTCACAGAGACCTGCCTGCCTCTGCCTCCTGAGTGCTAGGATTAAAGGTGTGTACTACCACTGCCCGGCCATAAAAAATATTTTACATGTACAACTGTACATGTGGATGTCAGATCCCCTGAAGCTGGAATTACATAGAGATGGTTGTGAGACTTGTGATATGGGCACTTAAAATTGAACTCTGGTCCTGTGCAAGAGCAGCAAGACACTTTAATATATGAGCCATCATGGCCAGCCCTTCGTGTTATCTTGCATTTGCCCATACTCAGGAGAGGAAGGTGACTCACCCTATCCACCTTCTGTACCCTACTCTACCCTATACTGCCTAGCTACTACTCTTTGTATCCCCTAAGGCACTACCCAGTTTTGATAAAGTTGAATCTTTCTGCAGTCATCACCAGTAACTGTTTATAGGCACGTGTGTGCTCCCCGTATTCCAACACCAGTATTTGGTAGAAACAGAAATCTTCTATAAAGAAAGTGCCTTATTCAACAACCCCCACTCTCAACACATCACACGAGCTTTGATGGAATAGTTTAGAAAAGAAACACAACTCTCTTTTCCAGAGATGAATGTAAGCAGGAATCTCATCTTAAGATTTCCATCTTCTGATCAGGAGAGATGATGATACACTGGAGAACAGCACTGTGACCAACTGCTTATCTAGTACAGTTAGGGTCCTGGGTCTCCTCCCTAGTACAATGGGTCAGGGGACAATGGGGTGAGTGGAGAACCCACTGAAAACAACCACCACCACCAACAACAACAAAAAACAAACTTTCTATGGACCTAGCATGACATCTTATGTTCAGCACTGGTACCTTTCTAGGGGCTGACTTGGGTTTTTAGAGTTCTTATACCACTTTTTAAAGGTTTTTAAACTTTAATTATGTATCTGTTTATCTATGGGGGTGGGGGAGCAGTGCGTGCTTGTGCACCCTCAGATACCAGAACTCAGAACTGCTGGATCACCTGAAGCTGGAGTTGATTGACAAGCCACCTCTCCAGTCTTCCCTCTCTGCATTTTTTTTTTTTTTTTTTTTTTGGAGACTAATTCTTACACCATAGCCTAGGTTAGATTTGCTCTTACGGCAAGGCCTGACTTGAAAACAAACAGAGTGCAAATGATCTTCATGCCTCCGTCTCTCCTGTAATGGTAGAAGCACAACACTGCTCAGCTCAAGGATTTTTCTCTTTTTAAATTGTTTTACTTATCTGTGTGTGTGTGTGTGCGCGCGCTGAAATTTGAACTTGAGGTCCTCATAATTAATTGGAGAGGAAGTGCAACTATCCACTGAGACATCTGATCAGTCCCAGGTTTTTAAAATGTCTATCACCCCTTCTACATGTATTGGTTATTAGTCTTGTTCTTTTTGTTTGTTTGTTTTTTGAGACAGGGTTTCTCTGTAGCTTTGGAACCTGTCCTGGAACTAGCTCTTGTAGACCAGGCTGGCCTCGAACTCACAGAGATCTGCCTGCCTCTACCTCCCGAGTGCTGGGATTAAAGATGTGTGCCACCATCGCCCGGCTATTCTTGTTCTTTTGACAGGTGCCACCATTCTTTCATACTTTCTGGCACAGTAGGATGTTAAGAGCTCACTGTAATTTTCCTATCCCAGCTCTGGAATCATCCATTTCTCGAGAAACCTTGGTTCCACTTAGTGGGAAAAGATAGCAACTACTACTGTGATCTAAGTAAGCAAGGGCAGTCCTTCCAAGGTGCCTTTGCGACTCACGGGTCTAAGAAACACACTTGCAGAAGAGACAACACATACATGCATACATAGGTCCACTTTCAGATCTGCAGATGATAAGCCACAAACATATCTACTCTGCTACCTCCAATCCACTCACACAAGGCTCCTTCTAGACTGTTCTGTCTTCCATACAGTGCTCTGCTAAAAAGGAAGCCTGACTATCCTCATGTACATTGGCTACCTACTTGCTCACTCCTGAACATGTGTAAATACTGCATTAAAACCAGATGTGCCTGTTGTGTTATATCCTAGGTCTGTAACCCCAGCATCTATTGGGAAGAAGCAGGAAGATTTCAGGGCCAGCTTTGGCTACACAGGGAGTTCTGAGGCCACGGTGGCTTATCCTGGTTGAGATCCTGTTTCAACAAACAACAATAAACCCACCCCACAAGAAGTATTCCAGGAGCTTCCTTTTGTTCCTGATTCAGCACAATACTGTTAGTTAAAAAATAAGTACTAATGGGGCTGGAGAGATGGCTCAGTAGTTAAGAGCTCTGCCTGCTCTTCCAAAGGTCCTGAGTTCAATTCCCAGCAGCCACATGGTGGCTCACAACCATCTGCAATGAGATTTGGTGCCCTGTTCTGGCCTGCAGGGATACATGCAGGCAGAGCACTGTATACATAAATAAGTAAGTAAGTAAATGTACTAAGAACATGTTTAGATTAAAACCGAGGTGACCGAGACTTTGGTCTGAGGTATAGTTTCTTTCCCTACCATAGCAATCTCTCTTGAGAACTTCAGAAAAACATCAGGAAGCAAGTCACCCTGTTATTCTGAGCCAGTAGCAGGAGAGATGATTTGTACTTCCCAAAGGTCTCTGGTTCTGATACCCTATCCCATGGGAAGCCAGGGTCATTAGACCCTGCTCTGGTCTCCAGCTGCTGTGTACTATCTTTCTCTTTACCTCTTAGCAAAACCTGTTCAAGACAGTATGTATCTGCACAGGTGCCTACACTTCCAGTTCCTAGAATGCTCTTAAAAGTCTGCTTTGACTGCTGTGGAGTAATTCAGTCATGCTGAACGCCAACAAGACAGAGCAATTTTTTTCTACAGCCTACATTAAGGCTTTCCTCAAAAGGTTAGTGTGAACTCACAGCTAAAGTGATCAATTCTTCCTCTTCTGATTCTCAGCAAGAGATCTTGCAAATACCAGATGCACCCCAAATGTTTGATCTTAGGTTATTTGTCTTTAGTTCTAAGGCTGGAGTATGTGCTAAGTATTTTTCCACAGCTAATTAGAACTGACTGAGAAAGTGGGGACAGTAGGACCCTAGGATACTAACTCATCATGAGATGTGGTCCTATTCCTTCCTGCTCTCAGCTAAGCCTTCATGTTACTGTCCATGTTGGTAAGAGAATAGTTTCCATAAGAGATGCTAATTTTAGCACTCCTGTTATGCTAAACTCACAGTAACCTCAAAAAGAACAAATCAAAGTCAACTTTTTACCACAGGAAACCAGCTCACACTTAATGTTTTGCAATATACCATGGGAGAATAATAAAAAGATGAGCTCTTTCTGCACACAGATGGAGAGGATGACAGCTTTCAAGGTAGTGAAAAAATGCAGCAAGAAGCATTCAGTCTGATCACTATTGTCTTAGACAAACTGGAAAAAACACCTAATTCCCAAACATGACAAGCACACACAGAGACAGCAAAGCAGCATGAAACTTTGTAAGCAACCAGCCAAGATTACACAGGACATCACCCTGGTGTGTGCTAGGCTTTGACTATGTTATTACCCCAGCTACGTAAGGGACTCAGGCAGAAGGATCACAACTTCAGGAATACCTTAGGACAACCTAGTATGTCAAAATTAATGGGGGGGGGGGGCTGGAGAAACGGCTCAGTGGTTAAGAGCACTGACTGCTCTTCCAGGGGTCCCAGGTTCAATTCCCAGCACTCACATGGCAGCTCGTGTGTAAATCTAGTTCCAGGGTGATCTGACACCTTCACACCAATGCACATAAAGTTAAAATCCTAAAAAATAAAAATTAATATTTTAAATTTTAAAAATTATTTTATATGTATGGGTGTCTTGATTGCATTTGTGTCTGTATCATGTGTATGTCTAATGCCCTCAGAGGTCAGAAGAGCATCAGATTCCCTGGAACTAGAGTAATAGACAGTTATGATTTGCCATGTGGATGCTAGGAATTGAACCCAGGTCCTCTGTAAGAGCAGCCAGTGCTCTTAGCTGCTGAGTCATCTTTCCAGCTCCTAGAAATATTTTTTAAAGGGGCAGAACAGTGTTGAAGAACACTTATACACATAAGGCCGGCCCTAGTTTCAACATCAAATGGGGGTGGGTGGGGGGTACAAAGAAAAAAAAGAAGTTTTGCCAGGACCCAGAGAGCAGACAGCAAGAGGACACTGCAGGGACACCAGCATGTGGACAGTTCTCATTCTGAAGTCTGAAGTGGAACAAATGAGCAGACAAGCAATAATAACCAGTCACTTATACAAAAATAGTCACTTATCTAGCAACCAGCGTTTTCCACTAGGCATGGGAGAAATGAGGTCAGGTTCTTTTTTTCTCAGGGGTGCATCATAGCCAAGCACCTTGTCTGTCCTCACCGGGCACTATCAGGTGACATGAAGTCATCACCAGCTCATATGGGTCACATTTTTCAGGTCTAGAAAAACCCAAAACTACTTACACATGATTCCAGATCAGCTGGGCATAGATGATGGTACTGTCATGCAGCCAATAGGAGAACAAGGCCACTCATAGGTCCAAAGATCCTTCAGTATCATTTAAGCTACCACATAAAAATAACAAATTAGCTGGGTATGGTGGAAGCAGGAGGATCAGGAGTTCAAGGCCAACTTTGCTATAGAGAGTTTGATTGAGGCCAGACTGAACTACAAGTACTGCTCTTCCAGAGGGGTTAATTCCAGCACTCATGGGATGTGGGGGCTCAAAACCCACCTGTTAACTCCAGCTCAAGGGGATCTAACACTCTTCTGGCCTCTTAGGGCAGTCAGTAAGCCTAACCACCGAGCCACGTCTCCAGTCCCCAACCACGACACTCTCATGTATACTTTTCAGGGCAGCATAGCAGCTTCTGTGTGTATACTGGCTTTATGCTAAGCATCTTGCCATTAACTGCAGTTGGAATCTTGAGTAAGGAAGTCAACTTGCTGCTGAAGTGGTGGCACACACCTTTAATCCCAGCACTCAGGCGGCAGAGGCAGGTGGATCTCCAAGTTCAAGGCTAGCCTGGTCTACAGAGTGAATTTCAGGACAGTCAGGGCTACAGAGCAACCCTGCTTGGGGGATGACAACACACACAATTAGCCTTTTGGGGAGTTTGTTTACTCAAGCTATGAGATGACAGGAAGAAATTAACTGACCAGTCTCTTAAATCTGAATTCTAAATAATCTAGTGAAATATGAGTTCATTTGTGTATTTATCTTTGTACATTTTTATACTTCAAACAACTCCACTGATATACGATTTATTAGGTCATGTATTTTTTGGCTTTGAGAGATATGGTCTGTGTTAATTTCTCCTTCCTTCCAATAAGACAGGATTTCTCTGTGTAGCCCTGGGTGTCCTGTAACTCAGAGATCTGCCTGCCTCTGCCTCTGAAAGACATGCGCCACCACCCCTGCGTTAGTTTCTTTTCAATGCTGCTTAAGGATCCTAAGGCACAGGCGAGACATACACTCTAACCACTGACGTGCATCCTCCAGTCCTTTTCTATTTCTTGTTTTGAGACAGGGTTTCATTAAGTTGCTAGGCTGACCTTGAGATCATGCTATCAAAGACTATGAATTTACTATCCTTCGGAATTTACTATTCCAAAGAACCGGAATTGCTGTCTAGGGTCACCAGGCCTAGTTTCACTAAGAATACATCTCAAAAACAAAAAACAAAATGAAGGGCTGAAAGATGTACTTAGTAGTAAAGAGCTTGCCTATCATAAGGTCATGAGTTGAATATTCAGTACCATAAATACAAAAAATTACATACACAGTTCTATTAATTCAATACCGATCTTCCAGCTAGTTGTAGAATCTCATTATTAGAATCAATTTTCTGCTCAATCTAGTTTTTTTTGTTTTTCTCTGTAGGTATAGCTGGCCTTGAAGAAACAGCAATCCTCTAGCCTCTGCTTCCTGAGCGCTGGAATTTTACCTGTGTCCTACACCTGGCTACTCGCTGTTTAAACTGGCAATGAAATAGCTGACCGTATTGTAACATGGAAAAGGAACAAGCTTTGGTGACCAACAGCCAGTCCCTAAGGTCACTGCCCTTATCTGACTCAGTAGGGTAAGAACCTCGGGTGTGCACTCTGCACAATGGTTCTAAATTTTCCAGAAGCTGAGGGTGAACTGCTTCAGGAAAGGCAGTGAGGTGGTATTACGTTCTTTGCTCTCTACCAAAAGCTTCCCTTCTCTGTGGTTCTAGGGATTAACCCGAAGATCTTGTATATGTTAGCAAGTGCTCTCAATACTAAGGTACATCCTTAGCCCCTTAGAGAACTTGTAGTCCCTTGGAATGTAAGTATCACTCACCTCAGAAAAATGGCAGAATAAGCCAGAAATGTCAGGTCAGATTTATTCCAAGTACCTAGTCTCAAGAACTGTAACTCATTAATCCCAGCACTCAGGAAGCAGAGGCAGGTGGATCTCTGTGGGTTCAAAGCCAGCCTGGTCAACATTGTGAATTCCAGGACAGCCAGAGTTACATAGTGAGATCCTGTCTCAAACAAACAAACAAAAATAAAAAACCTGTATGTCAGTCTGCCAGACGATCATGACATTATTGTAAATGGAGATTTCTCTGTCTTGCCCTGTCTAAATCATCACTCAGAGACTTAATATTAATTACAAACTGTTTGGCCTATAGTTCAGGCTTATTACTAACTAGCTCTTACTTTTAAATTAAATTAATCCATTTCTATTAATCTATGTATTGCCACGTGGTCATGTTTTTTACTGTTCTGCTAGCACCTTGTTTCTGAGGCAGCTGGCTTCTCCCTCAACTCCACCCTTCTTTCTCCCTGTATTCAGTTTGGCTTTCCCACCTAGCTATATTCTGCCATGCTATAGACCAAAGCAGTTTTTATTATCAACCAATGAGAGCAACATATATTCTCAGCATACAGAAGGGTTATCCCCCAGCATATTATAGTTAGTATCAGGTATAGATAGTACATATACTTGGAATACCAGCACCTGGAAAGCTGAAGCAGTACTGCAAGTTGGTGGTCAGTGTGGCTTATGTAGCTATCTAAAAACAACAACAAAACAAAACAACCCCCCAGCAAAAAAAAACCCAGGAAGCTTTTGCCCCTTCAAGACAAGTCACCTGAATGCTCTTGGTATCCAGGCTCACACAGGGCTGGACCAAGCTGGTAGTGCTTGTCCAGAATGCATAAAGCCCTGGGTTCAGCCCTACTGCCACATGGAGGCACATGCCTATAGTGCCACTATCTGAGAAAACTCAGAAAGATTAGGAGTTCAAGACCATCCTCAACTACATGAATACTTCAAGGCCAGCAAGGGCTACATAAGATGCCTTTGTCAAGGAAAAAAAAAATTAGACATGGTAGTACATGCATTTAATCCCAGTATTATGGAGGAAGAGGCAGGCAGATCTGAGTTCAAGGCTACCTTGGTCTACATGTCGAGTTCCAGGACAGTCAGGGCTACAAAGAGAAACCTGTCTTGAATGAATGAATAAATACAAATGAAAATCAAAACAAGGACATCTATGTACTTTAGGAGAGTTCTGTGATATTGAGATAGATGAGAAAACCCCCATAAATTGCATTCTCAGACATGACATCCTTTTTACTTATTCTTTTTCTTTGAGACACAGTCTCCCGGTTTCTGAGGCTAGCCTTGAACTCATTACAATTCTCCTGTCTCAGCATCCCTGAGCTAGGACTATAGGTGTGAAGCTAGAGCTTGCATTGACATTTCCAGTGGCTCAACTTCTGCCATGAACGCTGCTGTGGGCATGTTTCCCACTAGATGCCAAGAATGCTCCCCACTGAGTCCTAATCACACACCAGACAGACATTCCAGGTCAGACTCAGTGGCTTCTTCATAAGCAATTGTTAGAAAGGGTTTTACCATATCCAAAAATGCTGCAAACTAGTGGCTACTGCTTCCTATGCCAGATCCACGACTTGCTGAGAACCCTGGTCCAGAGGAGCAGGTGCTCCTCACAGTACAGCTGACACTTCTCCCATGCAGGCTCCCACAGTCCTCAGGGGAAGCATTTCTCACATGCCTAACACTCATTCCCACTTAACCCACTTAAATATTTCTGTATGAATCGACACCAGGGTTTTAAAATAGTTCACCCCCTAAAATTCCCTACTCTGTCCTTTTTCTGATTTTGAGACAGCATTTCACATAGCTGAGGCTGTCATCAAACTCACTAGGTAGGCTGGGACGAGTCTAAAGATCCTCCTATGTCTCAATTCCAAGTGCTAGGATTATAGGCAAATGTCACCATGTCCTAATAATTATTTTTTAAATGGCATGTTAAAAACTGAGCCTCGAGCCAGGCGATGGTGGCGCATATCTTTAATCCCAGAACTCAAGAGGCAGAGGCAGGTAGGTATCTCTGTAAGTCTGAGGCCAGCCTCGTCTACAAAGCAAGTTCCAGAACAGTCAGAAAAACCTTGTCTCAAAAAAGCAAGACAAAAAACAAACAAACAAAAAAAACAGCAAGTCTAAAACTGAAGCTCAATGGGGCTGGAGAGATGGCTCAGCAGTTACAAGCATTTTCTGCACTTTGCAGAGGGCTCAGGTTTGGTTCTTAGCACTGACAAGATGGCTCATGACCACCCATAACTACAGCTCCAGTACTTACACAAACAGTGCACGTATATACACACTAGCAAAACACTCATATACATAAAAGAGGAAACAAAAAATAAATAAATGATTGAGACTGGGAGTTGTGGAGTACACCTAGAGGTAGAGGCAAGCAGACCTCTGAGTTCAAGGCCAGCGAGGTCTACAAAGCGCTTCAGGTCAGCCAAGGCTGATACCAGAAACCCTGTCAAGGGTCGGGTGTGGTGGGGTGACTGTGTGGAGCCTGATATCGTGGTGCAGGCCAATAATAATAATAATAATAAATAATCCCAGCACTCAAGATACAGAGGCAGGTGGATCTCTGTGAGTTCAAGTCCTGCTCGGTCTAAACAGATAATTAAGGGACAAAACTATTTAGTGAAACTCTGTCTCAACAACGATAGATAGATACAAAAATAAACAATTGAAACTGTAAGGGACAGGAACCCTGAGAAGACAATCAGTATTTTGCTAACAAATCCTTGAATCTTACACCAGTAAGAATACACTGAAAGATGCCTCATTCAGTGTTGGAGAAGCCTAGTAGGATGGAGGGTAAATATATGAAAATGAGGCAGAGGATCATCTAAAGCATGGGCTCTACTGTGAGGCCTCACTGCAATAAGTAAAAAGTAAACAACTCAACTCAAAGACAAGAAAAAAATTCAAAATTCTTGTCAGGAGAATGAAGGTTTGAGACCAGGCCACAGTTACAAAGGGAAAGTGGAGAAGATCCTGGGGAGCTGACAGTCACTAGGCCTAACTGTGTACAAGTCATTTTGACAGATTTAGAAAAGTTATCAGAAACCAGACCTCAGTGAGGCTGCATCTCACCACCCTGTGTTGAGGAGACAGAGAAACCCATACAGCATCAACACTGAGCCACAGTTCAGTAGTCAAAGCTGGAGCCTGCCTGGGGTGGCCCCAACTCCAGGCCTTACCTTGCAGCAGAAAGTAGTCTGGGGCTGTGCGCTTCAGAGCCGCCTTGGCTTTCTCTCCACTCCAATCCACTTCCAGCGCCTCTTTTACAGGGCAAAAAAGCACTTTCTGTGGGAAACGGCAGAGTGTTTTTAGGAACAAGCATGCTGGTTTGAATAGAAGCAGAAACTCTTTTCCAGCTCAGACAAATTTCAATATTCAAAGTCTTATTCTAAAAAGTCAACACCCACTAAAACCTAAGAAATACTTCCTGCATAGTCTGGGGACAAAGGGACGGATATGTGCTCCCTGTGTGAGAAGATGACACAGCCAGTCTCCTAGGACCTGGTTCATTCTTTGGTCTCACTATGTAGCTCAGGGTAAAACTATGTAGACCAGGCTGGCCTCAAACTTGCAGAGATTCTCCTGCTTCAGCCTCCCAAAGACTCAGATTCAACTAGATGAGGAAGTGGTACACAGGATTTTAATTCCAGGACCCAGGGGATTGAGCCACAAGTATGGCAAGTCTTAAGCCAGCCAGCAGTAAGACTCAATCTCAAAAACTAAAAAAGTTACTAATAAAGTATTCTTTAAATTATATACAAGAAAACTAAAATTTAGCCAGGCTGTGACGGTTCCTGCCTTTAATCCCAGCACTTGGGTAGCAGATGGATCTCAGTGAGAGCCACTAGACCAGCCTAGTATACAAAGCGAGTTCCAGGCCAACTAGGACTGTTAACTCAGAGAAACCCTGTCTAGACAAGACAAAAAAGAGCATATATGGGTTAGAGAGACAGCATAGCAGTTAAGAGCATACACTGTTCTTGCAGATGAACTAAGTTCAATTCCCAGTACCCATGTCCAGGTCCTATAACTTCCATTCCAAGAGATCTGAAGCCTCTCTGGACTGCACCTGCACAGGGATCTAAACATACCAACACACACACATGCAATTAAAAATAATTAAAATAAACTGTTTTGACCCCCCCCCCCCGAGACAGGGTTTCTCTGTGTAGCCCTGGCTGTCCTAGAACTCACTCTGTAGACAAGGCTGGGCTTGAACTCAGAACCTCCCTCTGCCTTCCGCGTACTGGGATTTAAGACATGTGCCACCATCACCCAGCTAAAATCAACATTTTTTAAAAACTCAAACATCACTTACTTTTCCCTGAGTAATACAGTAAA
This sequence comes from Ondatra zibethicus, assembly GCA_004026605.1. Classification (NCBI taxonomy): domain Eukaryota; kingdom Metazoa; phylum Chordata; class Mammalia; order Rodentia; family Cricetidae; genus Ondatra; species Ondatra zibethicus. The sequence continues at coordinate 18,514 of PVIU01021323.1, forward strand.
AAAGCTGAACCCTTCCAACCTCATACAAAGACATTTTCTGGGAAGGGAATTTCTAAGCATGGATGCAGGAAATGGGTGTCCTGGGTGAAAGGTCTAAGAAGATATTGTAAGAAGGCTATCCCCATAGAAACAGGACGCTGGTTCCATCCAGTGGTTGACACAAGAAAATACTGGAATCTGGGGAGTCATGCTTGCTTATTAGAAGAGAATTAACACACAAAACATTAAGAAACTAGAATGAGCATTGTGCTGAAAGGTGTTGGTGTGGACTCACTGGCAATATTCAGAGAAATAAATGCAGCTGGTTATTGGCCAGGCATGTTGTAGGCTTGTAATCTCAGCACTTAAGAGGCAAACTGGCTACATGAACTAGCTGAATTGGAGGGCTCTGGGTTCAAGCAAGACACTCTACCTCATTATATACATTAAACACAGCAATCAAGACAACCTTAGGTGGCCTCTACATGCAACTTGTACCTGCACACATGTATAACCCATATATGAATAAGCACGAATGGCATAAATGCGGAGTATCCACTCATCCAGATTTAAAACTGATTACAAGTTGGTGAGAACTGAGATAGAGTTGGCTCAGCGGCAAAGAGCACTGGCTGCTCTTGCACCAGACCTGGACTTGATTCTCACCATCCACAGGGCAGTTCACAACCACCTGTAACTCCAGTCCCAAGGAATCCAACCCCTCTTCTGGCCTCCATAAAAACTGCATGCATGTAGTACATGTATATTCATGCAGGCATGACACCCATACACATATAAAATAAAGGTGGAAAATTTTATTTTGGCTTTTTGAGACAGGGTAGCCCTGGCCATGCCAGAACTTAATGAGGACCAGGCTGTCCTGAAATTTGGATATCCTCCTGACTCCCAAAGGGCTGGGATTAAAATTTAATTTAATAACAACAAAAATACCCATTATGGTGGTACATACATATAATCCCAGTATGTGGGAGGTAGAGGAAGAAGAATGCCAACTTCAAGGTCAGCATGGGCTATATAGTGAGACCCTGTCTGAAAAGAAAAAAGTATTTTAAAAAATGACAACTACAAAGTGGACAATTTTCAATCAGCAGCATAGTTGAAACAGAGCCTGAGGCTATCAAGTGTTACTGTTACATGTTATTGGCCATTGAATGTAAACTGGTAAAAATACTTCAGAGTAATTCAACAGAATCTGAGAAAATTTAAGGTGCCCTTAACCTAATTTTACCCTACAGAAATGAACACAATTGCCCAAGTAGATTATAATAGAGGCTTACTGCAGCACAACTTCTAACAGGAAAAGTTTGCACAGATAGATAAACAGTAATCTAGTCATTCACACAACAGAAATCTTGCGGTGCTATCCAGGAGGACTTGTTATGATGGGATAGGTCATGTATACATGCTGTGCAACTCCCATGCCAGGAGCTACAGGTACTTATTAAGCATTAAATGAACCTATTTCTACACTGTATTTAATATTATAGAGCTGTATGTGGCTAGTAACTACCATAAAGGACAGCAATGCTCCACAAAGACACACAAACAGATGGCCTCACCAACATAATGTTGCTCTTACAAAGCAGGTGGCAGCACACATGTAACATGAAACCAGTTCTGAAGCAGTGAAGAGACATGGAGAGCAAGTCTAGTACACAGGCAGACATGAGAAGAAACGCATAGGAAGAAGAACCAACTGTTAATAGCCATTACTTACACTGTCAGAGCAAAAAGGCTCAGTCATACCAGAGATGTTTGTTACTTTAACTTAGTAATATATATGGTGCTAGCTAAGAGTCTTACTGCTTAAACTCCTGTATAGAAAGTTGCTTTTTTCTTTATTTTTTTAAAGAGTAACTTTAAAAACAAAAAATTTATTTATTTACTTCAAGTATGAATGTTGTGTACCACATGCAAACCTGTTGGATCCTCTGGAACTAGGGTCCTCTGTAAGAGCAACATATACTCTTGACGCTGAGCCACTTCTCTAGACCCCAAAATTGAGTTCTTTGCATCTATAAATATATGATTAAACTCAAAGGCAAGTAAGGATGACTGGAAGCCTGTCCCCTTCAGGTGTCTTTTTAATCCATTCACACAGTCTAATAAGAAAGCCTGTCTAATAAGAAAGCCAAAAATAGAGAAAAGAGTGACAGGTTAGTATGCTAACACTGAGAATGTGTGTGTCTAATGAACAGTGTTTGTTCTGTTATACGGATAATCTGCAAGGATGTGGCATGTATCTGTACACGATATATATAATAACATACATATTATACATGTATCAGAAACAGATATAATAGTGCATCCCTATATGCTCAGCATTCTAAACCAAGAAGACTTGAAAGGACAAGGCCTCTTTGAGCTACAGACCAAGTTTACAACCAGCTGGGGTATCTTTGAACCATGGAGAGAGGAAAGGAGAGAGAAATGAAGGGGACAGATCGACAACCAGACAACCCCCTCCCCCCCAGCCACAATTACTAAGAGGATAAGGGCTAAGCCTTTTCGTGTTCACTTCATTGGAAGTTAGAAATTTTTCCTCAAAAGGCAAGACACACTCCTCATCTCAGCTAACTGTCCTCCCTGGAAAACCTGGAATCAGTATCCCTCCAAACCCTCCGCAGATACCAGAGCACTGCATGCCTCTAAACCAGCAGTTCCCAGCCTTCCTAATGCTGCAACCTTTTAATACAGTTCCTCATGCTGTGGTGACCCCAACTACAAACTATTTTCTTTTCTTTTTTGGTTTTTCAAGACAGGATTTCTCTATGTAGCCTTGGCTGTCCTGGAGGAACTGGCTCTATAGATCAGGCTGACCTTAACTCAAGAGATCCACCTGCCTCTGCCTCCGGTATGCTGGGATTAAAGGTTTGTACTATGACAACCCAGCCATAAAACTATTTTCATTGTTATTTCACTACTGTAATTTAGTCACTGCTATGAACTGCAATATAAATATCTGTGTTTTCTGATGGTCTAAGGAAACCCCTTGTGGAATGGTCATTCAACCCCCACAGGTTAAGAACCTCTGTTCTAAATCAAGTGGATGTTGACACCTGGGAGGGCCATAACCTTTACAGGCCTGGAGGTTCCTGTCTTAACAATTCAATGACTATTTCTGGGCAAATTCTTTATCTTCTTTGGAATTCTAGTCTCTCTGATCAAGTATAAAAACTAATGTACTGAACACAGTCCATTCCATAATCTAGGTTTAAAATGACAAAGATCTTCTTCAGGGTTGTCATTTTCTGCTACAGGAAGTGCCACTACACTGAACTCTATTTCCTGACTATGACTGTGCGTAAGCAGTGGCCTAGGAATATGGCAATAAACAAAAACTTCCCTGCCCTTAGGGTCTAAAATCTAATATTCATTCACTCATTAGTTTGTTTACTTATTTATTACGTGTGTACACACATAGACACATGGAAGTCAGAGGCCAATTTATAGGAGCTGATTTTCTCCTCTCACTATGTGTGTCCTAGAGATCCAATTTAGGTCATCTGGGTTAATGACAAGTCCCTTTATCCACTGCACAGATATCTCACCAGCCAGCCCAGAGATGAAAATCTAAAGGGAGGATTAGGGCTGTAGCTCACTGGTAAAGGAACTGCCTAAAGCACTTAAAAGGTCACAGACAAAGCATGCACACAGAATAAACAAATGTAATTTAAAAACCAAATATCTATAAATAAAAAGGTAACAAACTCCTAGATGCCAGCTGCCTCCAGTCAGGTCTTCCTACTGCCTTATTTATCAGAGGCACATGTGTGCTAGAAAGGCCTGAGCTTCCTAGATGTGTGAAAACCACAAGCTCTGTTTTTCCTCTTTGTTTTTTGAAGTTTCTAATTTAGGAGCACACCATGTACCTTGAACCCAGAGTGGTTTTACAACATTTGATTGAACCTAGGACAAGTGGGAGGAGAGAGGGACTCTGACAGACACCTTTCACAGGAAACAGGAAGTAGCTGCTTCCCCCACCCTCATCCTGCAATCTCTGGGTAGAGCCCAACTAGTCATTCTGTACAATTTAGGAAACCTTAAAATCTAGGTGGAGGAACTTAACTGGAAAGAGCTTCAAAATTCCAGGGCTGCCTGGCCTGGTGGGATTCACCTTTAAGCCCAGCACTCAGACAAGCAGGAAGATAGGGGTAAGCATGGTCTACATTCTGAGTTCCAGGTCAGTCAGGGTTGCAACAGTGAGAATCTGTCTCAAAAAATTATAAATAAAGTAAAATCCCAAGGCCCTCTTGGACCAAATGGAGAAGCTGTTACTACCAGGTGGCAAAGTCACAGGCCCAAACACTGCCACACCCTGCCCTGCACTGTGTTCTAGTGAGACACACAAAGCCAAGGTCTGGAATCCAGGGGATTGTCAGAAGGAATGTGCTGCATGCTGTGCACCCTCAAGGGCTCAGGGCTGGAATCCTAGCTCAACAGTCCCATTGTAACAGCTGACTAACAATGTCAGCTGGAGAATATTTTGATATCTTCAATTTCTGCCCCCTGTAAGGAAGACACTGCACAAAAGGCAAAGTGCCGGCAGAGCTCTCAGGAATGGCACAGCAAGACTGCCAAGTACTGGCCTGGCCTCCTCACATTCTCCTCATAGTGAGATAAAGTGGCTCCCAAAAGAGGCTTCCAAATCCACCCCAGTGGACTCTATCAGAAGTGACTCCAGGGAAACTTCCAGCTGTGAATGGCTAACAAAGCAAGGGCTTTTTCCATTTGAATGCAAAAAGTGGGCCTCAACCAGAGAAGGCCCTTAAGCCATAAAACCCTTCACACCAGGGCCAAGTGTCACACTTGTAAGAGGGTGTGATTTATAAACTGACAGAGCCGCCCACAAAGCCCCTTTTGTGCCCCTCCATTTGCTAACAATAATGTCTCTTCCCACCAAACTCAGGCAGCCCCGCAGAGAAAGCCTGAGGGGCCTCAAAAAGAAAGGACCCCAGTTTGGCCCAAACTCTAATGTTCACTCTGGATAATTACAGTCCTGTGAATAGACACTAAAATTAGAGTTTAATAATTCCTTTCCATCAGGCTCACAGATAAAGCTATCCCAATACAAAAACCAAAGTAAGGGAAAGAAAATGCACAGCTCTGCCTTAGTCCCACTTCTGTGGATCCTGTACTTTGTGGACCCTTAGCCCCCAAAGCCACTTTAACTGGACATTCCCACTAGTTGGTTTACTTTCTCAACATATAAATCTGTAAGATAAAGAGTAAATATGGGCTTGATTGCATCATTTCTCAGTTTAACAAAACCAACACCAGCCACTTTAAATTGTTTTCTCCAGTACAAGATTCCCTTTCCTAACACCAGCTAGAGACATCACTGCATTCTGACCCCTTTCCTAACTGCTTTCTCTAAAAGGAGAAGAAACACAGCACCAGACCCAAATACTGGCCAAATTCCTAATGGCCCTGAAGCTCAGTTGTAGAGCACTTGCTTACCCAGCAAGCGCAAACCCCTAGGTTCCATACCCAATACTGGGAGGGAAGTGGGGGGGGGACCACACATAACAACAACGATTATTACACACATATCAAAGAAAACCTTTGTTTGTTTTGAAATAAAGTCTAGTGTAGCCCAGGCTAACCTGGAACTGGGGCAAATGGCTTTGAGCTTCTAACCCAGAGTCTCTACCTCCCAAATCCTGGGATTATAGGCATGAGCTGCCATTCTGGGTTTATAGACCAAAAGGAATTAAACCCAAGACCTAACAAGGGTGAGCTCCAGTCCTACTCTTTATCTTAGAGACAGGATCTGTCACTGAACCTGGAACTCACTTTACTGATTGGCCAGCAAGCCCCAGGAATCCTCTTGTCTCCATCTCCCTGGCACTGGGTTTAAATACAGGTATGAGCTGTCATGCCCAGCCCCCAGCCTCTGACATCTAGGAATGGACTTGGTCATCATGCTTGTAGAGCAAACACTACAGAGACTGAGCACCTCCCCAGGTCACAATGTGGCTTACAACTGTCTGTAATTCCAATACCCAAGAGGTCTGAGGGCGCTGTTACATGGTACACAAACACGCAAAAAGGCTTTAAAAAACCAAAAAAAAAAAAAAAAGAGCCCCTGGCCTACACCCAGGCACACTCATGCACATTACGCACAAGTACAGTTACTAGAGAATGAAAAGGGAGAAAAAAACCAATTCAAATTTAAACTGGCTCCTGCCCAGTTAGGACCTGTATACGAATCTAAATAAAAGAAAATGATTGGAAGGGGGTGCATGATAAGGGAAGGGAAAATGTAGTAACTTCTGGTCCAGACACCAGAGGTTAAAACTGGTATCTTCTGTGGCAAATAACTAAACAAGCTTGCTATGTCTGGCCACCATGGTGCTACACCAGAACAGTACCTGAAACAATTTAAATAGGCTGCCAGAATTGTAAGGGACTTCTAATTTTCTTGAAGAATCTCATTTGGAATATAAACTCATTTTCTTTGGGGAGAAAGAACAGGTTAGATCTGTGGAGTCAAGTCTTGGGCCTCCCCTCAAGGTTTACCTCACGTGCAGTTATGAAGGTCCTCCCCATGCCCCAGGGTTTCTGACTTCAGTTCCCTGTTTTGTTTTTTTTTTAAGGTTTTTCAAGACAGCGTTTCTCTGTAGCTTTGAAGCCTGCCTGGAACTAGCTCTTGTAGACCAGGCTGGCCTCCAACTCACAGAGATCCACCTGCCTCTGCCTCCTGAGTGCTGGGATTAAAGGTGTGCACCACCACTGCCCGGCCTGACTTCAGCTCTTAACATTACCTTTTTGACCATGGTTGTCTCAGGTGAATCAAGTTTTGCTCTCTTGGTATCGGGCCCATCTTCTACTCCTTGACCAACTTTGGCAACTTTGGTTTTCTCTCTAGAGAATAACAAGGGAAGGAAATCACATTTGAGCTACAAGTCACATGACTGTAATATGAATTTTTAAAAAATGCTATCAGCTCACAGGATATAAATGTACAAGAGCAAAATAACTGAGCTCGAGGCCAGCCTGGTCTACAGAGTGAGTTCCAGGACAGCCAGGGCTACACAGAGAAACCCTGCCTAGGAAAAAAAAAAGTGCAAAACAGCTTTGGAGTCAAAGAAGCCTGGGGTTCAAATTGTTACCTCAGCCACTGAAGACCTGGTGAGTCAGTTACCCACTCTTGGAATAGCTATCCCTGATGTGATTAGTGGAAGAGGGGGGTGTAAGCAAACTCCCTAGCATAAACAAACTCCCATAAACAAAAGAGACTGTTTTGCAAACATTTTCAAGGAATCATGACCTGAAGAACCAAATCTGGGCAGGTGTGATGGCTCACACCTTTAACCCCAGCAGAGCAAGGCGGATCTTTGTGATTTCAGGGCCAGATTGGTCTACAAAGTGAGTTCCAGAACAGCCAGGGCTGTTACACAGAGAAATCTTGTCTCAAAAAAAATTAAATAAAATAAAACAAAGAGCCAAACCTAATTCCTCCTTCTGCTGTGGGAATCTCATGCTAGAACAGCCCAGCCTGGTTTTGTTATAATCGTTCAGTGCATAACATTCCTAGAACCAGGTCTTTCTAAAACGTTTGTATGACTAGGAGAGGAAATGGTGAGAACATGTTGAACATGTTTGTCCCTTTCAAAGTTTCTCCTTTTTTTTCCCCCCCAAGACAGGGTTTCTCTGTGTAGCCCTGGAACTCACTTTTTAGACCTTAAACTCAGAGATTCACCTAACCCTGCCTCCCAAGTACTGGGATTAAGGGTCTCACCATCCAGCTCAAACTTTCATTTTATGGCAAGAAACCTGTGGGCCAGAGAAATGGCAATGACTTGCTGGAGAGGTTGAACAATGAGAGTACTGTTTAGTGGAAGTTCTGCCCAATCAGGTCTAGGCCTCTCTGTATCACTATTCATTGACAAGGTAGGCTTCAGAAGCTGAGTGCATGCATGGAGAGAGAGAATGAAAATTTAATGAATGGTGGCCAAATACCCAGCTTATATAGTTTTATAGTACTCTATCGTCTGCCATCTTTCACTCACTGAGGCTGTAAATAAAAAACACTACAGGTCTTGTTATATGAGAATTACTAAGCTCTGCAGCCGTATGTTCAAAGTGGGGGATAAGGTCTGTCTGCTCCACTACAGTAGGCTCTGGATCTTGGAGCTTTTTCAAGGCAGGCTGAACGTGTCCAAAGGACTACCCAATTAACTCTCTCCATCATCTCTCAACATGCAAGGACAAACTAGGAAAACAAGCTCACCTTCCAAGGACAGCATATGTGGGTTCCAACCCTACCCTTAAGTCTGGGATACCCATATGATGCACTTTGTCCACAACTCTGCCTGCTGGGGCTTCAGATGACATCATAGTTATGAACAGTGGGGTCCACATATCTCCTAAAATTCTGAACCCACAAGACAGGCGTGGTAGTGCACACCTTTGATCCTAGCACTCAAGAGGCAGGGTTAGGTGGATCTCTGAGTTAGAAGTCAGCCTGGTTTACAGCATGAGTTCCAAGACAATGAGACAGAGAAACCCTGTCTTGAAAAAACAACAAAAATGTGAACTCACAAAGCACTCTACTTAGTGATCTGTTAATCACTTATTTCAGAATGTTCTAAGTATTGTAGCAAAGTAAGCTACTTCCTAAGGGCAGTTCATTTTCTGCCATAAATACTATTCCAACTGTGGAAACATCATTCCCTACAAACTCTCTCCTCCCAGCACTTACTCTACAAACTCATGCTCTCCAAGATTTGCAAAGGTGTACCCATGGTAACCAAAGACATCTCCTGTGAAGAACTTGATGCTGTTTCTGTGACAGATCTGGTCAACTTTAACGATGACATCCCTGGAGCAGCAAGTCAGGCACACCTGCAAAGAGACAGGAGCTGACTGGTAAGACCTGAAAACTGTGACTCACTGCCCTGCTGTCTACACATAACCCTTACATTCACTGTCTCTCTGGCAAGGTTAAGACCAGTTTCAACAGGTACAACAGGTTCTTTGGGTACCATGATTAAAAGACAAAAGAGAAGTTGTAGGTTTCAGGGTGTAGAAATGTAAATGGTATGGTCACTTTTGACAACTAAAGGACTAGCTGGAAAGAAAAACCACTTGACAATCTGTTCCCTTAATCCAAGAACATATAAACTACACTTCATAGTTACCAAAAAGACAGCAATATCAAAGTAATCTAAACTATTATCTAATCTGTTAAAAATCAAGCAAGACCAGTTTTTTTTTTTTAACAGACCCAAAGGTCATGTTTGAGGAAAACATCTCTAACACACACATAAAATTTTCTTAAAATTTATTTCATTTACTTTATTTTTTGAGACAAAGTTCTTTCAATGTAGCCTTACAGGCCTGGAACTCATTCTTATAGATCAGGTCTGCCTCTACCTTCCAAGCACTAGGACTAAAGGTACACACCACCACAACTGGCTATTTTAGTTATTAATTATGAGTGTGACCAGGTGTGGTAGTGCACAACTATAATCCCAGCACTCAAGAGACAGAGACAGGCAGATCTCTGTGAGTTTGAGGTCAACCTGGTCTACAGAGTGAGTTCTAGGACATCCAGGGCTTTGTTAGAGATCCTGTCTCAAAAAAAGAGAAAGTCATATGCCCTAACACAGAATTTAGCTTTTCCTTTCACCTCTACATAGTCTTGGCATTGAGTAGATGAGGTTAAATAAGCCTCATTTGGTTTATCATTGTAGTTATTCTATCAAGTCCATGGCCAAAATAGTTGTGTAAAAAAAGGTACAGACACATCAAGATCAGACAAATGTTGTGTTTTGGTTATCTTTAGTTTTTTTAGACAAAGTCAGCCAGGCATGGGAACACACGCCTTTAATCCCAGCACTTGGGAGGCAGAGGAAGGCGGATCTTATAGTTTGAGACCAGCCTGGTTTACAGAGCAAGCCACAGGACAGCCAGAACTTAACAGAAAAACCCTGCTCAGAACACCCCCCACCCCCCAAAAAAGACAGTCTTATGTAGCCCAGGCTGGCCTCAAACTCAGTCTTTTATTTCTTTCCTATTCCTCCTGCCTCCATCTGCCAAATGTTGGGCTTTAGGCATGTGCCACCAAGCTTGGCTAGGTATGCTCTTTTTTAACACAAAACACAAGTTGCAGCTCCATTATTTCTAACATAAGTCCAGCTGGCAACAAAATTAATCAACAACTTAAGATTTCAACATGAGCAAGATTCTGAAAGAAGATAAAATACTAATGCTGAAACCCTAGTCTGGGGGAACATAAACCAAAACAGAGAAGCAACCAGTAGACAGCAGGTACCTCACAACCAACCACAATAAGTCCAACAGACTGGACCTACACAGAAACATACTGAATGTGTCAAGCCTAAAGATCAGAAGTTTACAACTGTACGTGAGAGGAAAGCTCAGAATGTGTTACTTGAAAGGTCTAGTAAACCTACAGTTAATCTTACTATGTTGTCCAGACTGACCTCAAGCTTGAAGCAGTGAACAGTCCTCCTTCCTGCCTCTGTTCCACAGGAGAGAACCCACACTGGGCTTCCACTACTACTTGAACTTGCTGACTCTCACAACAGGCTTAATACTAAAAGACTCACCGCATCAAACTGAGTGAAGAATGCCTCTGGCTTCTTCTCTATATCCTCAGTATCCACCTTTACATCCACCATGGGGTTGAGATTCTGGGCTCGTTCCAAAGAGGCCTCAGCCCTATTTTGGCCCACAGACCCAGTTCGAATCAAGAACTGAGCCCCATGATCTTCTGGAGATACCTAAGGAAAAAAAAAATTCTCCTTAATTCTTGAATCTTTCTGGAATGAAAATCTCAAAGACATTGAGCCTATAAAATGCCCACAACCAACCGCTATTATTGTTCCTAGAGAAATTTATTTGTCTAAACTGGGCATGGTAACACACACCTTTATCACTCGGGAGACTGAGGCAGATCTCTGTGAGTTCAAGGCCAGTCTGATCTACAAAAGTCTAGGACAGTCAGGGCTGTTACACAGAGAAACCCTGTCTCAGGAAAGAAAAGTGAGAGAATAGCTGGTCATGGTGATGCATGCCTTTAGTGCTGGCGCTAGAGAAGCAGAAGCAGACAAATCTCTGAGTTCGACATCAGCCTGGTCTGCTTAGTTCCAGGACAGCCAGGGCCATACAGAGAAACCCTGTCTCAGAAAAAAACAAAACAGCCGGGTGGTGGTGGCGCATGCCTTTAATCCCAGCACTCAGGAGGCAGAGGCAGGCAGATCTCTATGAGTTCGAGCCAACCTGGTCTGGTCTACAAGAGCTAGTTCCAGGACAGGCTCCAAAAGCTACAGAGAAGCCCTGTCTTGAAAAACCAAAAAAGTAAATAAATAAAAAAATTTAAAAATTAAAAAAAATAAAAAAATACAGTGAAACCCTGTCTCGAAAACACACACATACACAAAGAACAAAACAAACAAACAAACAAACAGAAACAGAGATCAGCTACTATCACTGAGGCAAAAACTTCTAGGAAATGTTTGTTCACGGTCAGCGCACAGTAGCTGTAGTCTGGAGGCGGCCAAAACCAAACACGGTGCTGGCAGCCAAACTCAACAATGTATAAGAATCCCCCAGAGATACTGCTTTTGAAGACATGAAGGAGTTGTGGAGAGCAACTGAGGTAAGGCAGGGTCAGAGTGCCTGAGGGAGTCTAGGAGGGGCCTGTGGTGGGAAAGTCCAAGAGGGTCTTGTGGTGAAGGTGCAGTCCTGCTGCCACAGAGATGCCAGGACTAAGGACAGCAACAGCTGTGGCATGGAGCACCTCAAGATATTTGAAGCCCAGAAGAGTCTGAGTCAAAGGAGCAAAGCTTTACACTGTTGGATTTTGGTTTTGTTGTGACTGTACTACAGTAGGAAGCATTTAGTCTCTTTCTTTTTTTGCCCGAGCACACAGTTGAACAACTTTAGGTATTTTAGAGAAACCTTGAAAGGTATTTTAGAAGTGTAAAGAATCTGAACTTTTAAAGGGTTTGAAATTTTAACTACTGTAGGACTTTTATTAAAAAGTTGGGATGTTATAGCTGGGTGGTGGTGGCGCACGCCTTTAATCCCAGCACTCGGGAGGCAGAGAGGCAGGCGGATCTCTGTGAGTTCGAGACTAGCCTGGTCTACAAGAGCTAGTTCCAGGACAGCTAGGACAGGTGGTCCTAGATGCTCTAAACAAGCAAGCTGAGTAAGCCAGCAGGCAGTGCTCCCTACGGCCTGTCTCAGTTCCCGCCGTGAGCTCCTGCACTGACTTCCCTTGGTCACTGAATGTGACCTCAGAGTTGTGAGCTGAAATAAAATGTTTTCTTCCCAGGCTGCTCTTGGTCAAGTGTTTATCACAGTGACAGAAACTCTAACATCAACTCTGATTCTTCCTTCTGAGGCTTTAACACTGGACTGTTACTGGTTTAAAACTGGCCACTGATGATTAAACAGCACCCCCTTGTGCTTACAAGAGAAACTCTCTCCAAAGTCTAATGTCTCCTCTACTTAAATTTGTTCTTATTTTTTCTGTTTGTTTGTTTTTTGAAGCAGGGTTTCTCTGTTTAACAGCCCTAGCTATCCTGGAACTCACTCTGTAGACCAGGATGGTCATGAACTCACCTGCCTCTGCCTTCCTTAAATTTGTTCATATTTTTAATTGCTAAAAAAACGACTGGTTAGCCGGGCGCTGGTGGTGCACGCCTTTAATCCCAGCACTCGGGAGGCAGAGGCAGGCAGATCTCTGTAAGTTCGAGACCAGCCTGGTCTACAAGAGCTAGACCAAAGCTCTTGTAGGCTCCAAAGCTACAGAGAAACCCTGTCTCAAAAAACCAAAAAAAAAAAAAAAAAAAAAAAAAAACTGGTTAGTAGTGCTCAGTAGTAAATTGTTTCCCAGCCAGACAAACACCAGCACTTGGGTTGGGAGGCAGGGGCAGGGGATCTTTTGAGTTCGAGGCCAGCCTGGTCTACAAAGCGAGTTTCAGGACAGGCTCCAAAGCTACACAGAGAACTGTCTGGAAAAACGAAACAAAACAAAAAAATGCTTCTTCCCTAGCACACACAGGACCCTCAGTCTGACCTCCCTGAAGTGGAGGAACACCCTCCCTGCCGGGTGGTGGAATGGAAACAAGCACCTCAAAGACCAGGACTACTATAAGCAGATTCCATATCTCTCTGTAGGCCCATATTTCTATATGGTATGGCAGCCAAGCTATCAAGCCATAGGCCACACCCGAGAAGGGTTCCAGACAGGCTGTCACTAACCTAACAAAAGGTCAGGATGTGGTTTTGCTCCTTTCTTTGTAATTTGGAGGATGACTGACAGAGATGCTAATTCAAACCTACGTGACAGCTACCATACACAGCAGACAGGTAG
>PVIU01021324.1:0-31857 GCA_004026605.1 Ondatra zibethicus
TCCACCCTCTGTCCCCATGACTCCACCCTCTGCTCCCATGACTCCACCCTCTGTCTCCCATAACTCCGCCCTCTGTCCCCATGACTCCACCCTCTGATCCCATGACTCCACCCTCTGCTCCCATGACTCCACCCTCTGTCTCCCATGACTCCGCCCTCTGCTCCCATGACTCCACCCTCTGCTCCCATGACTCCACCCTCTATCTCCCATGATGCCACCTTCTTCTCCTATGACTCTGCCCCTTTCTCCCATGAGCCCATCCTCTCCTCTGACTCTTTCACTGTTAATGTTGTGACGCCATTGGACCCAGGACAACCAGTGCATTTCCTAATCCTTGTATACTTTATTTTAATCTTAACTGCTAAGTCCCATTGGCCATGTGAAGTCACAGCATTTGTAACTGGACAACTCTGGGAGTTGTTCTGCTCATTACAAATAGGCTGTGAGATCAAAAATTTAATAGTTTAATGACAATGATAATTTCAGCTAATTTTAATTATTATTTTATTATGAGGGAATTTGAATAATTTTTGTGCTTAAAGAATTTTTGTACTTCTTATATGAATTGTCTACATTGATCACTTTCGGTTGTTCTTAAAATTTTATTTTTAAAGCTCTTTATATTATAAACTCTACCTATTGATAATCTAGCTACGAAAGATTTGAAACAGATTCAGTTTGTTCTTTTCTTTCCACACAGATCTTTAGTTAACACAATTCCAGGGAAGAACAAGCCAATCTTTTCCTTATAGATCGATATGCCTATTTTTTCATTTACTATGTTTCTACATAAAATTGGATCTATATCTCAATTTAAACTACGCTATTATATAGTAACTGCTTAGATACGACAAGCATTTAATTAATAATCTGATTAAAGTCAATGACTGACATTAAAATATTTCATTATCTTGTCCTTCACAGTATAAATCTGAGGTGACTTATACCGAGGTGTTTGTTACTGTTGCTTTATACCCTTCTATTTCACCAGTGCACAACATCGTGCACTGTGAAGAATATCAATAATCAATTTTTAAAATATAAAGTTCAAATGGCTGGCGCACATGTCCACTCTGGAGCTTTGTTTAGATGGGGTTAAGTCTGGCGGCAGCACCCAGTGAGAACCAAGTGTGAGCAGCAAAGGCCGTCCCCTTCCACAGAGGAAGGGCGGAGGCTCTGGAAGGCCCCCACTATCTTAAGGCTATGAGAGCAGAGAGCGGAGCTGGAAGTGGAGTCTGAGACTCTGGCTTCAGGTTTAATGTTCCATGCACTACAGATAATGGAGTCACAGTTTTGGCCTTGATTTTACTTTTCTTTATGCTATGGAAGGTTAAGACTAAAACCTGGGCTGGTCATCTGACCCCACCGTGCATCACAGCACATACACACATGCTGCACTCATACACAGGTAGGCGTGCACACACGCACACACACAGAGAAATAAATACACACGTAACAGACAAAAAGATAAATGGAAATAGACCAAAGGATGAAGAGATGATAGATAAGGTTACTGTGATAACACGCAACATTTTGGTTTAGAAAACAAAATAATGATGAACATCAAGTTTTATTTGAGGTCTATGGCTCATACTGAATATTTCCCTTAAAATTTATAATTTAAAATCAATCTGGTTGTGAACATAATTAAAAACACCATAGACTAATAAAATACCTTATACATTTCATGGCTACTCCATGGATCTACCATTTTTATATATTTTATATAAGCTAAAGTGCATTTGCGCTTTATAAATGAACACTCTGAATCAAGATGGAACGCTCCTTTCCAGAATTAAGGCTCCTAAGGGGGAGAAGAAAATTGCTGCTTGTGAAAGCTAAGCATAATGCTGCATAATCGATTGGCTCACTTGAAGGCATCAGCCACGCTCCCTTTGATGACAGATTAAGTAAATATAAGAGCAGACAACACAAACATTATGGGTATTATATTGCACATTGCAGTAAAGACGATGAAATTGGTCACGCTCTAGAGCAAGCAATATGGATAACGTGTTTTATGAGAAATGTATTTATAAAGAAATTAAGGGACAGTGTTCATATTAATTATACAAATACAAACAGTGGTATAGTGGGTGGAATAAAACCAAAGTGGCCTTCAGGTCTCCAGGAGCAGAGGCATGTCCCAGACCTTTAAAAAAGAAAAGAGGGGAAAAGTTTCTACTTAAATGTGAAATGGAAAACCCCACACTAAACGAGAAGAAACTATAATCCTTAATGGTTTACAACACTGCTGGCAAATAAAAATGATGCAGCTGACCTCGAGCATTAATTAGTCAAATGAATTATAGATGGGACACACAGGGCAGTTTCGTGGCCTCCTTAACTCTGGAACACAATCGGGAAGCTTCAGGATCGGCAAGGAAATACTCAACACTGGGGCTGTCTCGGGGTGTGTGTGTGTGTGCGCGCGCGCACTCATGCACGTGCATACATGTGTGTTTGTGTATGAAGTTATTTCAGGAAAACAGTTGCTAGCACTACCTTGTACAGAACATACAGGCTTCAAGAAAGAGGTACAAACACAGGCAGCACAGGAGTGCTGTGGAATGTTCTGGTTGTGGTCTGAAGGTTTTATCCTAGGAAAATTTCTATTCCAAAACCTCACCCTTAATAGCAAGTTTGTTAGTGTCCAGAAGTGCGGCCTCGGAGCGGTGATTAGTGTTGTCACAAGAAGACATGGGGAGCCAGTTTGTTCTTCCCATCCTGTGACGTGAGAACACAGCAAAGGTGTCGTTCACCAATCAGGTAGAGGGTCCCTAAGCAGACACTGAATCTCCTTGTTCCTGTGTTTACAGGTTCCAGAGTAAGCAAGAATCATTTCTGTGTTTCTAAGTCACCCTACCTATGGAACCTTTGCTACAGACACCCAGTGAACTAAGAGTTCTCAGGTGACATCTTAGCTCCTTTGCTATCCTGGCCCGTAGGTGTTCTGATAGCGCTGTCTGTCTCCACATAGCTTTAACTGAGAGCAGGGCAGGCATGCTGTGACCACAGAGAAGGCTGAAACGAGTCGATCATATTTACTACCCACTTACCATTGCTAGAAATCAATTCTCCGCATAAGCACTTACTGGTCTTTCAACTAATTTCCATCTATTTCACAGAAGCTCTGAAGCGACTGGCCTAGTTTTCCCACCTGCAAGGCAGGCCAACCTGGTGAGTCCCTTTGTTAACAAAGGAATGACGCGCAGAGCTAGGAAGAACACTTTCAGGTGCTTGGAGAGTAGAGCACAGAGCAACCAATGGCAGCAAATGAAAGAAGACAGGGCCATCATCCTGGCGACAGCCTGCAGCGTGCACAGAAATGGGTCTGAGGCCAACGCTGTTGCCAGCAGAGGCTGAAGAGACACAACTGCGCTCGGTTTCCCCTTTGTCTCTAACTGTGCCTTCGCACAGCCAGGACCAACTCCTGCTCGTCACTAAGGCTGTCACGTCCCTCCCACTCTCGTCTGCCTTATAATTGAACTTCTTATTTGAACAGCATTATGTTAATGTTATTGCTAGCTGTGGAATGCCTTGTGAGGAGTGCAGCATTAAAGTTAATTTAGCCCTACATCCTGGGTAATGGATACTGTCTGGAATATAATAAACCAGAGGCACTCGGAGATGGGCTGGAATGTGCCAAGGTTACTTCCCCAATTATCGGCAACCCCTGATGTGGTTACCATCCCTTATATCTCACTAATCTCACATTGCTTCAAGACTGTGGTTGTGGGAGCAAAAATCAGAATTCCTAACGAAGCTCCTTGTTTTCTTTTTTTAATTCTTAATTAAAGCCAATTTTGCACTTGAGTTGAGCTTCCCAGTGAGAAAAATTAGATCAGTGTTGTAATAAGAGCAAAGAAAGTACTCCACAGATTATAGTCAATGTGCTATTTTAAAAACACAGTAAATTTAAAAAATTATCTGGCTTCTACTGTCAAATGGCAACTTCCATTCAGCAAAAACCGACAGTCCCATAATTCGATGTCTACACAGTGCTATTAAAAAAATTCTGTCCACAGTTTGCTGGTGAGTGAGCTCAGGTTCACGGTCAGGTGTGGGGATTCCCACTGAACACCGAGTGGAGGAATAAACACGGCCAACACTTCACTTGCAGATCGAACTGGGAGGCTATGGAAACCTTAGGGAACAAAACTAGAAATTACATGTTTAAATCTAAACATTTAAAGATAATTATTTTCAGTATTTCAATATGATAAATCAAGAACTCTGAAATTCAAATACAACTTAATGTTTTGATGATGAAACAAGACTTCGCCAGGAGTCTGGAATTATGGAGCCCGAGAGGTAACATCCACTTCTCTATTTCCATATATGTTCATCTTTTAATTTAAAAATTAATCTATGATATTAATATTTTATTTCTTAATAAATGGAGTTATTTCACTAAAGAGATTCTCATAGGCAGCTAGAAAAAGCCAACAATTTATTTTATGAAGATTTTTCCCGTTAATTTTTGAGTCCTATAAAAATAAGCACATATCAACTGTCCCTAACTGTTTCTGCTACGGTTGGAATGGCGTGTCCCGAAGGTCCAAGTGCTGAGGGCTTGCTGTTGGGGATGCTCCTGCTAGGAACAGAGGGGCACTAGAGCTGCGACCTTAAGTCACTGCGGGCAAGTTCTCGGAACACAGCTTGCCTGTGGCCTCTTCCTGGCTCCTCTGTAACCCTGTGAGTCCTCTCCGGAGGGCTGATAAAGGGCCCATCCATTCCTACTGGGGACATGGCTGTTTGCTGTCAAAAACAGTCAGGATATGCTTCTATCTACTGCAGTCACCAAAAAGCTAACTCAGTAATGACTGCCCGTCCATAGACTCTAACTCTCCAAACTGGGAGACAAATCAATATTTTTATCTGTAAAATTAAAAAAATTTAAAAAAGATAACTTGGTGTTTTGTTGCTAAAACACAGATATGACTAATATCTCTGTTTTCGCATCTAACTCAGTCAATATTTATGTAAAATGTCTATGAGAAAAGTTAAAATTTGTGGGTGTGTGTTGTTTGTATGGCTGGCTACTACTTCTTCTGGAAAGTATGAAAGGGCCCCAAGACAACAGTGATGTTCCTTCCCACCAGTTAGAAGAAGAAAGACCTGCAACGCCAGTGCCAGAGAAGACTCCAAGTCACATGCAGCAGATGCTTAAATATATGTCTGGGAGATGGTTAAATATATGTTTAACAAACTTATTTCCCTATGAGTAGGCAAACATTAACAACAGCTATATTTATAGTAGCTACAAATCAGAAATAAAACGGATTTCTCTTACCTGGCACCTAGACATATCTGGGTATGTTTACGCAACAAAATGCCAGCAACAGGGTGAACTGCTGAGTCATGGAATTAATCGCATGAAGAGATCTCACTGGAAGCATCAAAGTGAAAAAGGCAAAGGTGCATTGACACATGATTAAACACATATCTGCTTATAAACACAAACTCTAAAGGTGTAAGTCGCCGAGTGAGTGCCACAGGCATGGGGCAGGGGGTGGAAGGCGTGTCTATGGTAATGAGAGCATTTCTCTCTAGAGGAAGCTGGCCACTATGAGACTGTGCTCATTTATGGAACTGATATGTGGGTGTGTTCACAATATCTTAGCTTTCTAGTCAGAGGACTAAATTAACATTATTTAATAACGGATAACTAATGTTATGACAACTGTATTGCCAAATAATTCAAGAATACACAGCAAAATGATTAGTGTAAAAATCAAATCATATTTTCTTTTCATACTTGAAGGGAACTGTGTAAATGCAATGTTATGTGTATATATAATTATGTATCACATATAGTTAATGTGTACATATATTCAGAATCTATTCAATATACTAGAAGACTGGATATTTTGCTAATCAAATGTGGTAGAATGAGTTCATATTTTTCATAAATTTATTCATAATTATGACAAAATTAAACAATATTTGTTGAAACAAACAATTTTTTGATCTTATGGTACTTCTGATTTGCCACCATAAACATCATTTATTATAATCTATAGGAAGTGGAAACAGCTGGTAACGAGAAGTGGTGGCAGTGTAAGGGTGGAGGCCGTTAATGTCACTCTCCAAAGCCAGGATTCTGTAGGATACCAACCGTGTCACACCTTGCGGTGATGTCTGGGATGCCATGCACATCACATACATATTTTAAATTGTTGCCATTGATAAGCAGGGGTACAAAAATTAAGCATGCTTTAAATAAATGTTATCTGAAAATGCTGGAAATTTAATATATGATCAAAACTAGTCCATTTGCAAAGATACTTTCTAAAAATTCCTAAGTTTCCCAAAACACATAGCTACTACACAGTGTTATTTCAAAATAAGATCTGAGAAGTGAAATGTGCAAATCTCCAAAAGGCTGAACAAGGAGCCGTGATAAAAAGTTGCAAGCCAGAAGTATCTAGGAGGAGTGGTATTCAGTTTTATCTACTCACATCTACTCACATTGAGTACACATGAAGATACAAACACACACACACACAGACAGACACACGCAATATATATATTTTTGGAATTTTTTTGAAAGATTGGTCTCACCACTTATTTGTGTCTGTGTATGTACACAATCCGTGTCTATCCAGTCGTGCTATTCAGTTCACTGTCACTACCAGCAGATCTGGTGAGACACCTGAAAATTCTTAAGGGAGGAATTAGTTAAAAAAAAGGTTTTCCCCATGTTAAAAATGGGAAACAATATTATGATGCAGGGAGTTAGGTCTCTGCATGGTTCCACAAAGGGTCGTTTGAAAATGGGACAATTAAAGGAAGGGATAATCAACTTATCTGGGATTGACGTGATGCTAACGAGAATCATTATCAGTTTGATAATTCATGTTTAATCCCTAAAAGTGTTTGGTATTATTGGTGCCAAATACAAAAAAGCTGAGGATAAGATATAATCCTTAGAAAGACATATTAATGAAACTAAGAAAAACATTCACACACGGACCGAGGAGTTTAGAGTTGAAGCTATAGCACCATGATCTTATGAAACTGGAGAGGAGCAGCTCATGGGTATTAGAAAACCAACCTAAGTTCATTCAGTTACCACTCAAGAAGGGTCAATGGATGATGGGTAGCCTCAAGGCTATTCATAAGGTACCTGGAATCCTATAGAAATGTTAGATTCGAAGAGATTTAAGAAAGCAATAGTTTCAAATGGCGTCATCTTTTGAGAAGCAGATGTTAAATTCATGGGCCACTGGGAACAGGTTCTTTCCACAGGACTGGAAAGGTTTAGTTACAACACTATTGGAAGCTGGACAGCCACAGTGAAAAACAAGGACAGGCAAGGAAACCCTTTGCCATTGGAAAATGGCTGAGGGGGCCTTCCAGAGGCCCCCATGTCAAATTTGGTTCAATCATTCCCTGGCAGCACTGAGGAAACTCCTCCACAGAAAAATTAAAAGACTCAATGCATGTTATGGAAAAACCATATTGCTCTGGATGACAGAATAGCTTCACTGGATGAAACAAAATTTTCAGGAGAAACTATAAAACAAGCAAGTTTGCAAACATCTATAAATGATCAAAGACGAAAGTTAAAAAAATAAGCTGCACTGAAATTGAGGGGTTAGTAGACACAGGGAAAGATATGACAATATGGTACCAAAACCTTGGCATCCCACATTGGCTTCTTCAGGAGGTAAATATTCAGATTTTACGGAATGAAACTTTATTTCAGATAAAACAAAGTACACTGTAATTGAGTGTACAGGGCCAGAAGAACAGAGAGAAGAAAGGCATATGTGCCTAACATAGTAATGACTTTATGGGAATGTGATTTGTTACAGAAATGGAATACCCGAATTGACATTCATTAAATCTCAGAAACAAGCCATAGACTAACGTATGCTTCTGAGAAAAATATTAAAAGGCTGTGAAGGACAGTTGCCCACCACCCAGGTTGTACACACAGGCAGGGCACAACAGTCTGATCATTCAAAGATAGCAGCAGTCCTGTCTGGGCAGACCAATGGCCTTTGACATCAGAAAAATTACAGGCCCTGAAATAGCTGGTAATAGGGGCAGCTAAATGGTCAACATATTGAAGAACTGACCAGTCCTTGGAATTCTCCTATATTTGTCCTTAAAATAATCAGGGAAATGGAGTATGGTAACAAACCTAGGAGCTATTAATAAGGCGATTCAGCCAATGGTCTCTTTATAGCCTGGAATTCCCTTGCCTTCTCTATTACCTAAAGGATGGTTTATTATAGTGATGGATTTAAACACTGCATTTCTACATACCTTTACAATAACAGGATAAAGAAAAAATTTGCCTTCACAGTGCCTATTTTCAATAATTCCCAGCCTGTTAAAAAGCATAAATGGAAAGTTCTTCCAGAAGGGATGCTAAATAAGCCCACAAGTGCCAATATTTTGTACAACAGCCATTGGAAATAATTCATAAACAATGTCCTTAATTCATAATTTATCATTACATTGATGATATCTTATTAGCTGATTCAGGTGCAGAGACCATAGAGAAAATTTTGCCTTGTTTGGGATTACAAATTGCTCCTGAAAAAATACAAAGAGGAGTTTCTATTAATTATCTAGTCTATAAGATAGATTTAGAAAAGATTCAATAAAAGAAAGTCAAATCTGTAGAAATCAAATATGAACTTTTAATGATTTTCAAAAATTTCTCAGAGATATTAACTGGCTATGGCTCAAAATTGGATTGACAACTCATGAACTAAGTAATTTATTTCAAACCTTACAAGGTGATAATGACTTAAATAGCCCAAGAAAATTACCAGCTGAGGCTGAGAGATAATTGGTTTTGGTAGAAGAGAAATTACTGGATGCACATGTGGATTGTTTGAATCTAGAGCGTGAGTGTATTCTGGCAATTTTACCTTCTACATACTCTCATACAGAAATTCTTACGCAGAGAGAAGATACTATCTTAGAATGGATATTTTTTCTACAGAAAAAGAATAAAAAATGAAAGATCTATGTAGAAAGTTTCTGAATTGATTCTGAAAGGAAAATGAAGACCTCATCAATTAGCAGGAATAGAGCCAGCAGAAATTGTAATAATTTTACTAATGCTGAAATTTCCTCATTTTGGATAGAAAATGAACATCGACAAATAGTTTGCAGTATTTTTTTGTGGGGGAGGGAATAACAACATCCCAAAAGGAAGAGACTTCAGTTAATGAAGAGAACTAATCGAATCCTTCCTCCCACTGTACGAGGAACACCGATTTCTGGAGCCACCACCTCTACACTGATGCAAACAAGGCAGGAAAGGCAAGCTACTTGTCAGGAAATCTAAACAGAAGGGTTCAAGGCCCTTATGATTCTGTTCAAATGCCAAAATTATATGCTACTCTCATGGCATTGTTAGATTTTCCAGAGAGCTTTAATATCGTTACTGGCTTTCAATATGCACAAAGAGTTATTCTATATATTGAAACTTCCGAACGTATTCCAGATTACTCAGAGTTACTTTTGTTATTTAATTACAATAAATAATCAGAACTAGAAATCATCATCAGATCACACACAGGTCCAGCAGTCCCTCTAGCACAAGGTACTGATGAAATTGATCAACTGCTGGTAGAAAATGTGCTGGAAGCCTAGGAATTTCATAAGAAGCCCCATGTTGATACCAAGGGTTTAAAGAAAGATTTTCTATTACTTGGCAACAAACCAAGTTCTTTGTATATCCAAATTCCATTACCTTCAGGAAGTAATCCAAAGGGCACTTGAATACATGAAATTTGGCAAATGGATGTTTCATTTTGCTGAGTTTGGAAAATTAAAATAGGTATACTGTATCATACATACAAATTCAACGGGGAACTGCTTTGAGGTCTGAAAAAAGCTGATTCTGTAATTACAGATGTATTGGAAGTTATGGCTAACATGGGGATACCTGTATGAATTAAGACTGACAATGCTTGAGCATGTGTCTCTAGTAAAATGAAAATGTTTTCATAAAACCTAATGCACATATACCACACAACCTATAGGACAAACAGTTACAGAAAGATCCAATTGTACTTTAAAAGATATGATTAATAAAAAGAAAGGGGCAGCAAAAACCCCAGAGATAGAAAGCACAACACTATATGAACTTCAAATTTTAAATGCTAATAAAAAAAGAACAACGTCTGTGGAGAGACATTGGATAGTAGAAAAAAAAAAGACCCACTGAATTAAATCAGCCTGTGTACTTTAAAGATGTGCTGGCCAGGATGTGTTACAGGAACAAATTTTGCTTCCCACCCGTCATGGGAGAAGAAAAGCTATGGATACCATCAAAACTGATAAAGATTAGATTCAAAGAGGAGAGACCTCTTGATTAAAAGAGGCAATAGTTCATGAAAAAGCATGGCCATTCAATATAAACTAACTTATATTACATGCAAATGCTTTCATTTGGTCAGATATAACCCGCCAAAGAGGAAACTACCTAAAATCAGGGCTGGGCAGGATCTTGCTTTTGTCTTTCTAGCAGAAGGAAGGCAGCCAATTAAGGAATCTGAAGATCACTGGACAAATGAGACATAAGAATCATACAGAGAAAATGTCCCAAGAAAAAGAGTAAATTGGCTTAATGGTATAACACATGTCCAAAAGGATAAAATTTCATAAATCTTCCCAAATGTTTGTTTCTGCTATTCTCTACAGATATATAATGCAAATAGTCTTTCTGTAGTCCCAGTCTAATTAAAAATTAAAGCTGGCTTTGGAGTTGGAGTGTGGCTTGTTCCTTCTCTAAACCAAAGTATGCTTGTTAAAGGAAAATACAAAATCTCTGTCTCATGCCAGAAGATCCACCAGATATGGGACAGAAGAAAAACCAATATTAAGGCCTATTCTATTACCACCTATCTCATACCTTTTGTTTCACTGTGACTCTTTAAATCTTTTCTTAAGCTATAAATATAATCTATTCTTAAGCTATAAATTTATAAAGCAAATATATATATATATACACATACATACATACATATATTAAACTTTCTGTCAACAGGGGCTGGAGAGATGGCTCAGAGGTTAAGAGCACTAGCTGTTCTTCCAGAGGTCCTGAGTTCAGTTCCCAGCAACCACATGGTGGCTCACAACCATCCATAATGAGACCTGGTGCCCTCTTCTGGCCTACAGACATACATGCAGGCAGAATACTATATACATAATAAATAAATAAATCTTAAAAAAAACTTTCTGTCAAATATTAATGGTGATTCAGAATACAAACTAATTTTAAAGAAAGAGTCATCTAGGTTCCTGTACATGATTTCAGGTTTGAGTCTCTATCAGAGACTAGGATTTAAGTTTGTGTACTCTGGATGCACTTCACCAACTATGATCCTTTAACCTCTCTGAGATCTGCTGCATAAGACCTTTAAGTGTTTACCTTTTCTATAGCGAACTGTGACCGCTTCTAACAGCAACCTTTGAAGTCTCCAAAAGGATGACAGGGTCCTACAAACGAAGATTCCACCTGGACTATGGCGATGCCAGGAAGCTGACAGACACCCCCAAAGGTCACCTGCTAAGGACAATTTCAAGGTGGCTAGTTAAAATGGTCCAGTCTCATGCATACACCAGCCAGGACTCCAGATAAGACCTAGACTTTCCCATTATCCAGAGACTGGCAAAAAAATCATACAGCTAGATTTCCCAGGACTTAACCATTACCTAAAATTTTCAGGGTCCACCAAAGATGCCACTGCCCTCCACCAGACAGCAGGGAGCAATCCAGAGAATATGACACCCACATTTACAACAGGGGAGGTGGGTGATTTTTGTTCATTCAATGATTATGGATGTTTGTCATCATAATTTAGGGGGGTTGATCACAAGCTGATACTGGTAATGGTCAGAAAAAAGCTTCACACTGAACAAAGGAGATTAGATGATGAGATCTTGTTTTGAAAAAACAAAAGGGGGATAGAGAAATGATAGGAGAAAGGGTAGATTACTAAATCTACTTTTGAACTAAAAAAAAAAAAACAACCACTAGTCTTAAATATTTTACATTGGTAAGCATTTTTGTATCTTGATACAAATTCAAGGCTATTTTGTTACACTGTATGTTGTCTGGGTTTCCGTCCTACCTGGTTTCTGTCCTCCCACCAGGTCCCACAGCCGTTTAGCCCCAAAGAAATCACACAGAGAGTCTATATTAATGATAAACTGATTGGCCCATTAGCTCAGGCTTCTTATTAACTCTTATAACTTATATTAACCCATTATTCTTATCTATGTTAGCCACATGGCTCGTTACCTTTTTCAGCAGGGCAATCACATCTTCCTTCTTCTGTGGTTGGGACAGGACTGGGGAGGAATGGGCTTCTTCCTTCCCAGAATTCTCCTGTTCTCATTGCCCCACCTCTACTTCCTGTCTGGTTGTCCTGTCTATACTTCCTGCCTGGCTACTGGCCAATCAGCATTTATTTAAAACATAATTGACAGAATATAGACAATTGTCCCGCAGCAACTGTATATATGTTTCTATTCTTGTTTAAGGTATTGTACCATGCATTCAACAATGTAATGTAAATTTCTAGTCCTTTAAAGTTATTGTTACTAACTATTTAGGACAATAAAGAAATGTAGATAGTAGCCACCAACCACAATCGACCTTGTATCCATGTTAAGTATGTTTTCAAAGTCAAACAGAGATATATTTTATATAGAAAGCTGTCTTCATCCATGTCAGAGATCTACATGATATGATTTAAGATGTTTTAACAATATGAGGCTTTTTATGACAGACATGTCTGTTCCTGGCAGCATCAATCTACTTTAGAGACGAAGAAGGGCATCGAAGAAACTGATATCGATATCTGACTCCTGAGTTTTTATTGATAAAGAACAATAAGATAAATGTATCACAACCTAACTGTCTGTACAAAATTCATGCTCTCTAGATTTCTTTGGCACATCAGTGTTGTACAGAAATCCTTTTGTCACCTTAATGTTCCTCATTGTTGTCTCCCCCCCCCCCACACACACAACTTCTTCAGTCACTGTTTTCTGACCTGAAGGATAAGCATTCTACCACAAAAGAAAGTCCTGGTCAATCAGGGAGCAGCAGAGACAGAGACTGAAGGGCAGAGGTGGGTGGCATTCCCTGGGTAACATGGAAGCACACATGTTAGTCACCACTCCCACACTGGAAAAAGAAAAACAACAGCCTGGGCAAGCCATTTACAGGAGGGACAGGTTTTGCCTCTTGCTTTCAAAGGGGCCAGATCAAGGTTGCAAGGGCTGAGGGAAGGTTAGATACGTGGTGGAGGATGCAGTGAGCAAGGACAAAGAGAAGGGCTGGTGATCCTGGGGCAGGATACTTTATTTCCCAAGAAAGCATGCTACGAGAAGACACAGTGTTTATTTAACATTATTGGTTTCTTATCTTCTACAATATATTGATACAATATCTAGCCTCACATTTCTAATATCTCATATCTTATTTCATAACAGTATATATTTGATTTAATAGAATTTTATGGAATTCTTACAGTCAGTTATTACATTGAGAATATAAATCAGGAGATGATCTAATAATGTATGTAATGGAAGAAAAAGTGTAAATAAATTAATAACATATCATATGAAACTTGATAAAATATATTAAGGAAAACATAAATTTAATGTCAAAGCAACTGTCTTAGGAAATGATAGCATAATAAAATATTTAAACAAAAATCAGGTAACTACTGAAACACAAACAACTGCTTCAAGATAATCTAAAATGTTAGAAAAGAGACTAAAAATATGATCACTGGGCTGTTGTTATTACTGGCAAATCTGTATTAACTGATGCTAGTATTAATTTTTCTGTATTAATAGTAGGAAGGGACCTATATTAATCAGTGTTACTTTTTATTCAGATATTAAACATGTCTTTGCCTACATAGGAATAAGTGTAAGAAGGGTTTGCTTGAAGCTGAGCTTATTGTTTCAGGCAGTAGAAGGATTTTGTAGATGGGAGCTGTTCGCTGTTATCAAAGAGTAGTGGTAAACAGGAGGAGCCTTGGAAATTCAGTTTTGTTTACCCACAGACAGAATGCCACCCAATCTTGCTAGAGTGTTCCTATAACTTCCCAAACACAAGGTAAATTATTTTACCCATGTGGACTTTGCTTTATTATTCTCTCTATACATGTTTATGGGGTATATGATAATTTGCATGAGAATGGCCCCCAAAGGCACATACATGTGATTGCTTGGTCCTCTGTTGGTGGAACTATTTGGGAAGGATTAGGAGGTGTGTTCTTGTTGGAGGAGGTGTGTTACTCCAGTGGGTTTCAAAAGCCCAGGCCAGGCAGTTTCTCTCTCTCTGCCTTCAGGCTGTGGATCAGATACAGGTTCTCAGCCACTGCTCCAGCACCATGCCTACATGTCTGTTGCCATGCTCTTTGCCATGATGGTCATGGACTCTAACCTTAGGAAACTGTGAACCCAAATGAACTTTCTTTCTTCTACACATTGCTTTGGTTATGTTTTACCATGGCAATAGAAAGGTAGCTAGGACAGTATCTCTGTTTATAATGTGTAATAACCAAGCCAGGGTAATGAAGGTTTTCATCTTGCTTCAAAATTATTATCTATCTTGTGTGGGTGAATCTGCACATGTATGTATGTGTGTGCATGTATGTATGTATGTGCATGTATGTATGTATATATGTGTATGTATGTGTGTGTGTCTATGCATGTGTATATATGTGCGTGTGTGTGCATGTCCACACAAGTGGAGGCCAGAGGACAACTCAAGAGAAGCAGTTCTCCTATTCTACCATGTGAGTCATAAGGATGAAACTCAAGGTGTGGCCTTCACGGCAGGTAGCTGTACCCAGTTAGCCCGCCTGTGTTCATCTTGTCAGCACTGCTGTATGCTGAGTCTCCAAAGTCCTCTCCTTGTTATTAATGAAATACGTAATGCATTACATGAACGATAGGGCATGTTCTGCTTCTGTCACACGGTACTTCGGTGCCTGTTAATCCAAGCTCCCCATTTTCCAATGCTAAGTCTTCCCATATTCTATACTTTAAATAACGTTCACAGTTTCCACAATACAAGCCAACAGCACTGGCTCTTCTGTGTCTTCATCATTTCATTCACTTAACAAAATGCCTTTGAGTCCCATTCAATTTGATAACAAATAGTAGAATATCACTTTTATGGCTGGATCCCATCACATACCCATATCTCATTTCAACATCCATCTGTTGACATGTACCAAGGTTGATCCCATTTCTTGATATTGCAAATTATACTGTCATAAACATGGGAGTCATTAATTCATCTGATATGCCGATTTCCTTTGGGTATACATTCATAAGTAGCCCAATGGGAACATATGGGGTATCTACTTTCAGTGTTTTAAGGAAGAATTTTCCCATGACAAGATTATTAATTTAAATAATATTAAGTTCTGATGAATAGCATTTAAAAGTTCCCTTTCTCTACATTCTCAGTAATATTTGCTAACTTTAGTCTTTCAGGTAAAAGTCATATAACTGGGGTGAGAGTAGATCTCACTAATTTCAGGTTTCATTTTGCTAACAACTAATGATTTTGAGCATTCTTTCATAAATCTGTTGACAACCCAAACTCCTCCTTTCCAGAACCCCAGTCACACAAGAAGCTCATTTTCTTGACTGGACTGGAAGGACTGTGCTGTTCAGTCCTTTGTACATCCTGACACTGAAGCTGTGTCAGACGTTCAGTCTGAAGTGTCCCACATGGAAACCGTTCTCTTCACGCTGCTGCTGGAGTCTCTGTCGTTGGGAAGCATCTTTGCTGGACACAGCACCACGGTCGCTTGCTCCTGCCGCTCCCTTCCTCCCTTCGAGGCTGGGCTGACTGTCACTGACCACGCTGATGCTCTGTTTCCTAAGTGTCAGTGTTGTGGTTTCAGGTCTCACATTTCAGCCTTCGATCTGTTTTCAGTTGATTCTGGAAAGGGTGAGTGATACAGGCAAAACTTCGTTCTGTTGCAGGTGAACACCCAATCTTGAAGAACTGTTTACTGGGGATAATGGTTCTGTTTCCAACATGTGGTGGTTCTAAAGTCAAGAATCAGCAGAGCATAGATGTGGATTATCTCTAGTTCTCAATTTTTGTACTGGATTATGCAGGACTGGACAATAAAACCACGCTGTCCTCATTACTATGACCATGTAGTTCAGGTCCTGTGTCACCTAGAACTTTGTTCTTTGCTCAAAATTCAGTTAGCAGTTTGAGTCTCTTCGGTACTTCCACATATGCCTTTGAGTATTTGTTTTAATGTTTTGATGGGACTTCACTGAATCTGTAAATCATTTTGTGTAATACAGACATTTTTACAATATCAATTTTTCCACACAGTAGGTTTTTCCAATTTTTGTGCCTTCTCTATTTTCAATAGTGTTTTATAATTTGCATTGTAGAGGTCTTTTGTTTCCTTGGGTAAATGTATTCCTGGATATCTTTTGTCGTTAACAGGAATATGATTTCAGTCCTTATTTGTTTTTCAACAAATTAAATACTGGTATGTAGAAGTATTGCTTAATGTTGGGTATTGATTTTACATTCTCTAACTTTACTGATTTAGCTGTCAGTTCTAATTGTCTTATGGGGTTCTTTATTGTAATAAGACTGGCCTAATGCTTTCAAACAGACCAAACCGGTATATGATTCAATCTTGAAAAACACCATTTTAAACTCAAATCAAATATTTCACTTTTTTCTATGATCTAGGAAGATCAAAGGCAGGTTTCTTCCTTTGGCATATATATTCCTATTACTATTATTGAGACTGCCCTGCATGTGTGCCCTCTATACACCTGTTTATGTGACTGAGACTCCCCTGCATGTGTGCCCTCTATACACTGAAGCACTGATCTTTGAAAACAGATCCTAAAGGGCCTCAGACAGTGGATCAAGCACTGTGGGTGAAAGGTCACAGAGCACCAAGAATACACTAGATACCACCAGGGTGTGTCTCTAATGTGAACGTGTGGTTGGAATCATGAGCCTGGAATAAGTGATAACAGTCTGAGCACTGAATATATGTGCAGTCAATTGTAGTAAGAGAAAAAGAGCCCAGATTGTATACTTTCATTTTTCTTGTTACTTTTATATTTTCCTTCTTAAAGTAGTATGCGCACAAATATGTGAAGACTTATATCAATAAGTATAAGGAATAATCCAAATAAACCTCTTTATAAGTTAGCTAACATATCTTTTAAGGTTGGTCATTAGAGTCGTTAAGGTGCTACAAGGGTTGCCAGTGTTATAATAAGGGAAGTAAGAGTATTTGGCTAAAAATAAAAATAATTATAATGAAACATAAAAAAGTATGACATCATAGAGAGAATTTCAATGATATGTAAGGGTTTCATAAAAGGTGACCCAACTGCCATCTCCTGGTCACCATTCAAAACACTGAATGGGGAAGGCTGGGGAGATGGCGGAGCTGCTCCTCTGGAGAACCCATGTTCAATTCCCAGCACCTACACAGTGGCTCACAAATGTCCTTAACTCCAGTTCCAGGGGACCCAATACTCTTCCTGATCTCCCTAGTTACCAGGCAGGATGCGGCACATAAATATTTGAGCAGGCAAAACACTTATAGTCATAAAATAAATTAATTTAAAAAGAAGTGAACAGGGAAATATATTTTCAACATAATCTTCATTTCAACCCAATAGCTGTGAATAACTTGTTTGTGAAGAACATCAAATCTAAAAAGAAAAAAAAAACAGTTAAAGGTGAAGAAAAAGTCCAAGTTACTTAAGGATCCTGGGCGCTTTACCGTGTTTCTGTCATTGCACTGCTTGTGAGGACGCACAGAGACAGTGGGACTGTCCCCATCATGCTGACACAGGTAACGTGTCCTGTCACTCTGTGCACAGGGATCACAGGGGCAGCGAGAGAGCCCCGCCTGGTCTCACTGAGCACGCCAAGTGAGCAATGGTACTATGACCACTACTCTGGCCAGAGTCTGACTACACTCACTGCTTGCAGTGCCGTGACCCTAGCATGGCCACCACCAGCACTGGCCTGAGGTCCTGCAGACATCTCCTACCCTGATTCTACCCTCACTGTGACTAGGAGCGGCCACTTTCCAGCTCCTAACAGCAGGGAACTGTTTCCTCCCCTGAGGGTCCTGTGGCCTCCAGAGGAGCGCCCTTCATTTGTTATCTACTGCAGATGGAGCTCAAACCCTCAGTTCCACCAGCCAGGCACCAGTGTGACAGACTGAGTTCTAGCTGAGCTCTAGCTGCCCATGGCGTTGCTGTGGGATGCCCTCTCCACTTCCTTTTCCTCCCCCACCCCGACCAGCTTTGTCCAGGTTTCCATGTCTGCTTCCCAGCCCTCTCCAAAATTCTCCACCCACAAGACAAAGAGGTCATCTAAAAGCACCCAGGGGGCCTTGTTCTTCACCTAAGAGCCCACACCGGCTCTTCTCTTCACTTGGAGCATCAGATGGTCGGCAGGACACACAGTCACCACCTGACACTGGACTCCCATGAGTGCTTGCTGCATAGGCCTGCTAAGCAGGATGCCTCAGGGGGTCTACGCAAGTTGTTCCCTTTGGCTGCAATACTCCTCACCAGAAATCGCGCACCGCTAACATCAATTCATCCGTTCTGACAGCAACTCTGTCTAAGGCAGTGACTTCCCCGTCCTGCAGAGCATGCTTAACCCCACATCTTGCTTCTTCCTGCTTTTCCCTTTTGCATTAAATGCAGCACCTATCACATTCAAAGACTTACACTGCTCTCCTGGAATATGGGCTCCATGGGGACAGGTTCTTTGCTCCCAGACATTCCCCCAAGAGCTCAGAGACTGCCTGGCGCAGAGGGAGTTCCACAAACACCTACTGCAAAAATCTCTCATTTTCTTAAGGACATCAAAGGAAGAAATTAGCACTGAGTTGCTGAGACTCACTGGCATGTTTACTTTTAACAGGGAGAAGAAAAAAACCAATTTAAGCTCTAAGATAGCCACTGAAAGGCAATTTTTCCAAATTCCAAAAAATTCAAAGGTGTCATTTAACTGACATCATTGGACATATACAGTCATAGGAAATTTTTTTAATATCAGAAGTCACAGTTACTTGCCAACATGTGGAAGAAAAATAATAAATATGCAATATATAAAACAATTACCACGAAATAATCCTTTATCTGTGGAATCAGTTAACTGATTATGTTGTAGGAAACTCATTCCAGATGCATTTATTAGCACCGAATGGTGGATATTAATTTTCCTGGTAATATAAAATATGATTAAAATATACTAAATGATTTAGAGTGATTTTTATGAAATAAATTTTCTATTTTAATAAAGTGTTTAGAACGATTGAAGTTTATTAAAGATTTAGTGTTTAAATAAGTTACAAAATGTGTGAGCTCCTAAACAGCATGCACAGTTCCCCCGGCTGTGGTGAACAGCATGCACAGTTCCCCCGGCTGTGGTGAACAGCATGCACAGTTCCCCCGGCTGTGGTGAACAGCAGTGCACAGTTATTACACACAGTTACCTTTCATGATAACTTTAATAACTTTGGTTCTCAGATTTTTATAAATCTTTAAATGTGATTTTAAATGGCCCCAAGGTTCACAGCGCACCGTGTAAGCAAATCAATAAGCCTCCTTGTTCTATTTTATGTATTTAAATACAGGGGGATTTGAAAGAGCTGTCAGTAATCTGCGACAGTAATGAATAAACCACAGCTAGAAAGTTTCTAATTAGTAACAACTGTTATAAAGTGCAGAGCAAACAGGAAAGAGGACTTCTGCCTCTTGTTTGCCCAGGTGGAACTCCGATGTTTACCGTAACAGGCAGAGCAGGCAGCCAACACAGCTCTGAGAACAGACTGAACTGCAGGGTTTCTCCCCAGAAAATGCAACCGATCCTGAAATACATGGGATTTCAAGGGACAAGGAGAGCACCCGCCGGCGTCTGGAGAGGAGCAGAGTCAAACACTGCAATAATGAAGACATCCCGGACTGAGCTCCTCAGGGGAATGCCCAGAAAGAAACTCTCCATCCATCATCAATGATTTTCAAAACGGGAACTGCTGCCCAGCACAGAAAGAGTCTTCTTAACAGTTCGTAAAACTTCAAAGCCCAGTGATTCCAATCCTGGGCTCAGCAAAAGTAAACTCTGTCATCAAGACTATTCCCAAGCACACCGTCCCTGTGAGTATCGGGTGAAGAACTTGACAAACACACGCAGGGGTGCTGCACACCTGTCCGCTAGACACCCAGGAGGCTCAGGCCGGAGGACTGCACAGCAAACCTGCCTTTAACCGTCTGAAGTGCAGCACACAACACAATATAACTTGTAACGAAACAGAACAAATTACTGACAGTCCTAACAGAGATGGATTTCCAAATTGTTAGCACTTAGTGAAAGACGGTAGTCAAAAAGTCTGTATTTCATGGTTCCATTTATACAAACTGTCCCAAATAGAAAAAAAAAAGATGTAAAGACAGGAATGGGTTAGCAGTTGCTTAGGGCGAGAGAAGTCTGGGGGTAAATGACGGTGAAGGCAAATGGGATATTATAAATTAATTTGGGAGATGATTATGCAATTCCATGTTTATACTAAAACAATAGAGTATATAATTTAAATGAGTGAACTGCATATTATCTGTATTGTAGCTCAACAGGCTTTAACAATACTACCCTCCCGTAATTAGAACTCAACCCCAGATAAAATGGACTTGCTAAATGGGAGCTAGCATGCAATTAATTTCCCTTTGATATCTTGTAGCTAACTTTCTGATGTGAAATGGTATAAAAAGCACAAAGGCATTCAGGTCGTTCAGAGAACTGAGCTACAATACGAGAGAGGAAAACACGAATCCCAGTGTTGGCGTAACCTGTACGATGCAGAGGGCACTCGGCAAGGCTCCAGCAGAGCCCACGGCAGAGCCCAGCCACCTGTCTTCCCCAGTGTCAAACATGGAGGCAGGACGGAGGAAAGCTGATGACTCTCAGAGACATTTTCAGGAATCCAAAGTCTCCGGGAACAGAGAAACCAGACAAGTGATTGGGCCACTAGAAGAAGAACCGGAAGCTTGCACAGGCCCAAGGCATTAATTAGTCTGAGCTGCAGAGGCGGTCCCCAGGCCAGGCCCGCAGAGTGACAGCAGCCCCCCCCCACTCTCTCCGAGCCAGACATGCAGGCCACTGGACTCCCCAACCCACCACAGCTGCTGGCTCTGCAGTGACCTCAGCTCACAGGCGTCTCTTCTGTGATCAGGGAGCAATCAGAAATACAAACAGGGAGGAAGCGACGCTCACCGTTAGTCAAACATGCTGTAATAACTAAGTTCACTTATGGTATCTGTATCAGAACTTACGCTTACTTTCGGTATTTGGAAGCAGAAATGGGATCATACACAAACTACTATATTAATTTTGCTTGAGATGAGCTAAAGGGTCATTTAGTAAGGGTTATAACTGAAATGGGGAACAAGCATTTCTATGGGCCATTGATAAGTATGGGGTAGTATGTAAACTGGGAAAAGAAATACACAATACTCAGAAGTGAAGAAATGAACGAGAAAAGAGATTAGTTTCTCTCTCTCTGCCCTGCGCCCATCCCATGTGTGCATGTGCACACATACACTCACACACAAGCACACATGTGCACACACACACAGGCACACTCACGCGCGCGCGCACACACACACGCATGCACACACACATACACTCACACACAGGCACACACGTGCACACACACACACACGAGTAGCTAAGCCAGCCTTGTGGGACCGTGCTGAATTTCAGTGCAAACATCCATGGATACACAGTTGTGGAGTGGGCTGGAGAACATGAGGAAAGGAGAAACCGCAAATGCAGGGATTTTTTTAGTTTAGCAGGAAAATCTCAACTAAGAACACAAACTAGGAGTAGAAAATAAATAGACATTTTAAAATCCAGCAAAATAAAATTTAAAGTTAAGAAAGCATCAAAATGTACAGGAAAGAAAAACTGGGGAAGGGAAAGCCACAGAGGGCTCTATGTTCAACGCGTGTGCACCTCGTACACCGTCAAGGAGCCACTGAGATAGTCCTGCGAGGCCTCTACACGTCATCCGCCCCCCCCCCCGATTCTCCACCCAGGCTTCCTTCTCCACAGCCCACACACATCCCCTTACACTCAGTTCGCCCATGACATGAACATGCAACCCTGGAGAGAACAGAGATTTAAACAGTCAAGATTTTCTGCTCGTTTTTAACACGTTTAGAATAACATTATTTGAAACAGAGGACTAAAGCAGAATTAAAGCATTTGCTATACATTTAATTTACATGCTCTGCTTTCTAATTTCTCTCCCAGCAATGGAAGAGATTTACACACCTTTCCTAACGCTCTAATCTTCCATAGTACCTTGTGAACTAGAGGAGGAAAAAATTAAGTTGTTACAGAAGCTACACACTGATCACTCACTCACACACACACACACACACACACACACACACATTTTGGTTCATCCACAAACTAACCTTTTCTATTTTACTCATGAGGTATATTTTTGGCTTAATTTTTAAAAACAACAAAACTTTCTCCCTACAGACAAAATAAAATATATTTGTACCTATGTTTTAGGATGAGTCTATTCTTGAATTCCTTCCTTTCTTTGGGGAAAATAAATCTGATAACATAATTAGTCAAATAGTGGCATTTCTGAGATAGAACAAAAGGTGTCAACCCCAGCACGTATACTCTTCCATCTGAAGAACTAACTGCACATGCTAAGCGCACGCTAGCAAGCATACAGTTAAACCAGAAGGCCTCCAACAGCTTTGGAGGGTCACCCCTCATGGTCTTACCTTTCCTTTCAGAGGTTACTTCAGTTTACTTCAGATTCCAGCATCACACTCAACTGCACACACGGCTTTATTTCATTGCTCTCTGTTTCGACACATGCAACATAGCTGTGCAATAATTGTCATGCCCCACAAATAAAAATATCTGGTGTATTTTACACTCAGCTTTAAAAGCTAAACTAAGTCGTTAGAATGCAGTTCATCTCCAAACACCTTTGGCAGCAAATTTTTGCTAATGAAGATGGATGTGACTCGTTCAGCAGGGGCACTGGGTATTCTGAGAACTAAATGTGGCACTCAGCCTTGCCCTCTGCAACTATACCTTACATTCCTTCAGCTCCTATCTGTCAGGCAACGGCTGCCAGTGAGCAGTCTGTCACTCTTGCCTGGGCTAATAGACTCTCCAGTGGCTTCTGCTAGGGCTCACGTCATGCCATTAAAACTACGTGCCTTGAAAATACCGTAACATATGTGGCCGAATCTCGTCAACTCCAGATAATCAGACTCCATGTGGCTTCGCAAGCAGATGCAGATCAGAGAGGCAACATCAATACGCAAAGCACCCTGGCCCCGCAGCACCACCGCTCCTACCTCTAAGGGCCCACGCAGGAAGTCTGTCTGTTCGGCTCCCACTTCCAGCGCTACGTCCACGGAAGCGAAGGGACGGCTGGCCATCTGCTGGCGCTCTCGAAGCAGTTGCTGGAGGGGTCAAAAGGATGTGTTTTAAAAGAGGCTAAAAGCATATTACATGCAGCAATGTCTGTTTCCACTTCTGAACAGGTGGCATTGAAAACTGAGCAATCTTTTCACATGCATCTGGAAAGCCGAGGGCAGAAATCACCGTCTCCCCAGGCCCTGGTTCGACTTCACAGAGGCCTGAGATCTGTGGTCGACAGTCTTCTCTCGACCTCCATGCACAGGCCTCACAAAATGCACTCGAAAGCACTTGGGAAACCTCAGGTGTGAGGTACCACTTAAATAAAAAGTGCTATTACAATGACAGGTAGGTAAGGTTCCCACTCAAAATAACCCAGACAGTTGTTTCAGCAGAAAGGAAAGCATTATCAAAAATGTTTAAGGAATGAAAATGAAACGTTGTCATAATCCATTAAAAGAGATCAAGGAACAGATATGCCTGCTAAGACTAAGTTTTCTAAGTCGTTAAGGTCCTGC
Source organism: Ondatra zibethicus (assembly GCA_004026605.1). Taxonomy (NCBI): domain Eukaryota; kingdom Metazoa; phylum Chordata; class Mammalia; order Rodentia; family Cricetidae; genus Ondatra; species Ondatra zibethicus. Next base: position 24,010 of record PVIU01021324.1, read on the forward strand.
CAGCTGCTGTGGAAGCAGCAGGAGCTGTGACTGACCGTCTGTCTTCAAATCTTTAGTCACAGCCTGTGTCCATTATGCAAAGTGCAGACGGTTATGAAGGGGGCAAGGAAATCTGCCAAGGGCCCCTGAAGCACCACTGGGTATCTGTGCCTGTGCTAGGTTTGCCTAGCTGCAACCACAAAGCATCCGAGTCCCAACCAACCACCAAGCTAATTTATATTTTTGCCTTTCCTTGTAATTATAATATTCATTAAGTCATGATAAGAAAAAATTGATGACCGGCACTAGATACCACAGATCTTGTCCCTCTCATCCTATACAGCTAATAAAATTATTATTAAATATTAAACAGGACAGGCACTGCAATTAAACACTCTTTCAAATGAGGAGAAAAATCATATCAGAAGAAGGCAGAATCCTTGAGCACAATGAACGGCTTCATTATTTATGGAGATCTTTAAGATTCCCAGGCATTAGGTGAAAACATTAGCTAGCGGTCTCTGAATGCAAACGGCTGGAGCCCTGTGATGCATCATTCATAAACTTCCTCTGCAGACGAGGGAGGAGCACCGTACGGGAAGGCGATTCGTTATCTTGTGCTTGTGCGTTAACGCGTATGACACGGGATACTCAGCAGTAATTTAAGGCTCAGCTTCTCTATGATTAAGGAGAGCATCTACCTGATGGTGTTATATGGGTAGGAGTAAACTAGTCACGAGTGGTAGCTCAACTTATTAACTTACATTTTGTTTAAGTGATGAATCCACAATAATTATGAAGCATAAAGGAGCACAAATTAGAAATGACTCGCTCTCCTAGAATTTCACCCTTGTATTAAATACGGCTGTTGAAAAACAGAAACTTGGTCTGATGCACTCTCCACAGAGTGGCTAAGAACATCTGTGCAGCAGGCAAACATGGTCTCATTTCCAAGCAAGCACAGTCAGGGAAGTAGTATGGACTTCTGCATCCTTGGCAGAACATTGCAGATGCCACTTGGCACGTAGGCCCCCAAAATATAGGGGTGCCATCTAGTTTTCCAAGAGTGATACACGAGAAGCCTTGAGAAGATTCAAGTTTATGTCCACTCAGAATCCTCTAGGATTCATAATTAATAGTGTCCTCTCTTCTCCCTCTCCTTGGCTTATAAATGATATCTCCCAAGACAGAGAGGTTTTCATAATGAAAGCTCTGGCACCTCACCCGTCCTTTGCTGGATTCTAAACAAAGGATTTACAAACTATAATTCATAAACATTCACTGCCACAAACGGTGATGCCACAGATAAGTACTCCAAAGCCAAGCAAACCGGAATCAGCGCGGCACCGTGACACCAAACCTCAACGTGGAAAGAAAAATCTGCCGCTGACACTTGTTTAATTTTGAACATTTATCCGTAAAATGCAAAGCATATTTTAAGACTCTGATTTGTTCTCTGAGCTTTGAGATTAATTGCTTTGAAAGAGCCGAGTGAACATATTCTGGACCACTGGGTGGGGGCGGGAGGTCCCGTTAAGGTGCATAGGGAGGTTCTGGCTGTGACCCCTGGGAGAGAAAACTGCTTCCTCACGATGCGCTCTGCTTTGGTGTGATGTGTTAAAGCAATAAAGTAGAAGATACAGCAATTATCTTTCCTGCTCGTTTCTGGTTCTCCACGTTGTCCTTAATAATTGTCCCTGCCAATTAGTAACTGGATGCCTTCCTGTCTCAATTCTGTTAGGACAAGAGATGTGGCCAAACTTTGACGACAACCTAAGTTTTGAAGGGCTTGTCTAAGTAACTCAGCCGCTGACCTGGGAAGCCCCTGCGCTTGCAGGCTGCCCTCTTCATTCTTAGCTGTGGAGTGTGGGCGATGGCCCCTAAACCTGTCCCTCAGAGGACCTGTTCAAAACCGCAGCTTCTCTACTCAATCTCTACTGGACCACGACTAAAAAGGTTGTTCTTTCTTTGTACATGATGGGAATGACTGATACCTTCCTGTTGAGAGGTTGGGCCAGAACGGGATGCCCACAGACCGCTCAGCACAGAGGCTGCTGGCCACAAGTGCTCAGAATTACTGTGCTGAACTTAAAGCACTAATTTCATATTTGAAGATGTCATACTAATTACCACAGTCCCATTTTCCTCAGCATGGGTGACACATTTGGCTCTTTTAGTCCGCCTTTTACCAAATGTTGCAGTATGAGACAGTTGGAAATGTCATTATTGAAGTAGATTTGGAACGGTTCTCTGCCATTTGTGACTAAGAATGACAAAACCCCAACCAGAAAATGAGAAATAAAAAATACTTTCTTAAGACATTCTGTAATTTATTTTCTGTGATTCCGGTTTTGTGTGGCAGTTGGATATTTGTATGCCTATAAGAATACACAAGGCAGATGCAACCGCTTTATATGTGATGTGCTACCGGCAATTATCCAGTAGAACAATAAAAAGCACAGGACAACTGATCACATCACAGTAGATGATAATCATGTCACCACACATGTTGCTGGTAAGAATATTTAAAAATTAAAGAGATGTACTTTGCATCACTGATTTGACCAAAATAACTCTTTTAATATTGAATATCTGCTATAAAATAAACCATGAATTAAAAATTACTATGAAAACTCAGGCCTAAATTTGGCAACTTTTTACACATATATGCATCAGATGTACACATCTTAAGTGGATAAAGATAATTCTACTTAATACTTAAATCTACTTAATATTCTATGTCATTCCCCAGTTCCTATTTGTGACCTTTCAAATTCTGCAAAGCATATGAGTACAATAAATTCTAGGATAGTATACCTTAAAAAGACACAAAATAAGTAACACAACTGTTACTCACAGCTCCTACCTCTTCCTGTTATGGTCAGGTCGTAACCCTTTCTATCACACCCAAAGTCCTCCTGTTCTACTCCTAATAATTACTTCTCATTGTCTCTCCCATTCTTCTCTCTTACGTTTAATTTGAGAAAGAGTTTTTACACTGCAGCCAAGCTGGTCTGCATTAGATGGCCCAGAAATCATCCACGTCAACCACACAAGTGCACTGGGAGCCCAGAAGAGGTCAGCCACACCTGGCACACTCTCCTATGAACACTTATTACTTAAGTGTGACACTAATTCTTCATATCTCCTTACTTTACTAGGGTCATCTTAAAGGCAAAAATTTATTTTTAGCTAATTCTCATCCCTCAAAATATTTAGTTAAAATTCAATTTTATTTGTTTAACAAACAATGAATTTGAAAATAATAAAAAAATATGAATTTGCTTCCTAGAAATGTAAGTTAGGACACATTACAATAACATGATATAATTATGATCAACCATTTAAAGTTATGGCACATGCTTTGGTATTATATTATAGTATATTCAGGAATATCTTTTTAAATGAGAAGTTCCAAAAACTTAGTTTCAAATTTACGTCGGGTTTCATATTGTTTCTCATCTACTTTTTTGCAACACTGATAGATAATGGGATACAATCCAAAAAGTCATCACAATGTAGTCATAGTGCTAAGATTTCTGAAAAGATAAGGAAGTCATCGAAGAGACTTTGCAAACTCTGATGAACAAACGTTTTTGAATTCCAGGCTGAACAGTCTGTGCGAAGGGTGTTACCAACATGGAGGAAACAGCGCAGGCCGACTGGTGACTCTGTCCTCTCAGGGCTCCCATGAAAAGGACAGTGAGTGCCACTCAGTCTCACCGAATTGGTAACAAGGGTAGCCTGCCACTTTCCAGCACTAAGTCTGCGAGGCACAAGGCTCAGACTCCATCTTGGTCCATGGGTCTTTATGCTTTTGGTCTCCCAGTCTGAAGCTGGTTTTCTAGCCTCTGAGGCAGCACCCACGGGACCATCATAACAGACACCCCCATTCAAGCTGTCTGGATTATTCTTTTCCATGCTTCTAGACTCTCCAAACCATGCAATGTGATTATTCTCAATAAGCATTTTTGAAAGGAAGGTTTTCTAGTGGCTTCCTAATAGTCTACTCATTAACTGTAATAAAACTATATACTTTCACTAAAGCCTAAACATGTACTCAATCTTTATTTATTATATAAAAAAAAAGCTGCCTGCAGTTGGTAATAGCCAGACTACAGGTTTTCCAAATGGGTTCTTCACACGCAGACGGTTATACTGAGTCCCACAAGTTATTATTCCACTACTATTCTGAGCTTCCTACCAGAGGAAAGACAAGAATGAAAGTTGTTTCCACATCTTCTTTCAGAACATAACAAATAAAATATAATAACATACCAGCTAGCATATACACTCAAACACATAGCTACATCATGGGTCATGTCAAAGGTGTCACAAATACATGTAGGAGTGAAGCAGACCATGGCCCAAAGTAAACATGTTGTAACTCAAGCTTCACACTTAAGAGGACACAGGGATCTCCCTGGGAGGGGGAAACTGGAGGGGGGCAGGTGGGGACAAGGATGGGAGCATCAGATGGGGAGGGGGCAAGGGGTTGAGGAAGCGAATGCAGGGAGAGACGGCTGGAATTGAGGGGCATTTGAGGGGTAGTATGTAAAAATCAGTGTAATGGGAGCATCCTAAAGAATGAAGGCAAGCGGAACCCATACCCAACACAGTTCGGGTGACCAGGAACTAGACCAGATAGCCCAGAGACCTAGGTTAAAACCAAAAACACTACTGACATATGTGTGTGTGTGTGTGTGTGTGTGTGTGTGTGTGTGTGTGTGTGCATCTATAAAATAACTGCTAAAGATATTCTACTCATAGACCACTGCCTATCATCAGAGAAGCCTCCTCTGGCAAAAGAAGGGAACAGATACAGAAACCCGCAGCTGGACATGACATGGAAGGAGAGTCTAAATGGAATGTGCCCATCAAATCCCTCCCCTCAGAACTCAGGGAATCCCGCTGAAGAGGAGGTGGAGTTTCAGAGCCACAGGGCATGGAGGACACCAGGAGAACAAGGCCCTCTCAATCAACTCAGCAAGCCACATACAAACTCCCAGACTAAAGCAGTAAGCTCAGGGCCTACATGGTTCTACATATATGTTATATATATGTTATCTGCATATATGTTATAGATTTCAGGTTAGTATTCTCATGGGACTCCGGTATTTGTGAGACAGTGGATCTCTGATGATTGTGCCCGCTCTCAGGGTTCTTCCCCTTCTGTTGGGTTGTCTTGTCCAGACTCAATGGGATGGGCTTTGTTTAATCTTATTACATTTTATTTATTTATTTATTCATTTATTTCTTTGTAGATTTTTTGAGACAGGGTTTCTCTGTGAAATTTTGGCTGTCCTGGAACTCACTCTGTAGACCAGGTTGGTTGCGAACACACAGAGATCTGCCTGCCTCTACTTCCCAAGTGCTGGGATTACAGGCATGCAGCACCACCACTGCCAAGCATAATCTTATTGTATTTTATTTTATGTTAGTTTTATATCCTAGAAGACTGTTCTTTTCTAATGAGAGACAGAAAGGGACTGGACCTCGAAGGATGCAGAGGAACTGGGAGGAGTAGAGGGAAGAGTAACTATAGCCAGGATATACTATATGAGAAAAGAATCTATTTTCAATAACAGGAGAAAGTGAAAAAGAATTAAGAGGCCAAATAAATGCAAACGTTCGTCAGCGGAGGCTTCTGTTGTCAGTGGACAACACTGGCCATACGTCTGTTATTCCCAAACTGCTGCTCTGGCTTCCTTCCCACCGATGGAAGGGTTTGGGGCGGTGGCAGCAGGAGTTCCAGATTGGGGGGTCACGCTGCATCCTTCGTTGGGAAGCAGAGGGAATAGATGCTTGTGCTCACTACCATTCTCCTTGCATTCAGTCTGGGGTTCAGCCCAGGAAATAGTGCTATCCACTTTCAAGGTGAGTCTTAGAAAGTCTTTCACAGGCATGTCAATGGCCAGCTAATCGAGACAGCACCTCGCCGGGACTCCAGTTCTCTGTGACTCCAGATCATGTCAAACTGGCAACTGAGATTAACAAGCATCCCTATAAATTATCATACATACTATAGAATTTGCATAAATTTGGTAGCATCTCTTACTCTATTTTGAAATAGATCAGGAACAAATAAGTTTTGAAAGAATCAGAGGAGTTTCCCATCTCTGACACGTTCTAGCACAGCCAATTTCTACTCCTTGTTTACTGTGCGCACAGATTTCATTCATAAAGGAAGCCTAAGTAGGAACATTTCATCTAAGTAACCAATTTGCATTTTCATTAATAGTGAGCTAATTTCCATACAAAACATTGGTTAGGTAGACGGTGTTCCCGTGTGTGCTTATTCTGTACTTGGCAGCATTATTTTGTCCATCAATGATAAAAGAAACCTGCCCATCATGTCTTAGCAACAAGATGTCTACACATATTAACAAAAAGAAGATAATTCTCAAGTCTTGCTTCCATCTCAAGAAATCTCACTAAGGAATGGAAACAGAGGCCATTCTTCCTCTCTTAGCATTGTTCAGGAGAACCCTGGAAAGGATGAGATGCAGACTCAGAGTGGATTTTCTTTCCTCTTCTGAAAGATGTCTCCCCTTTGATGGTGAATGGACTCACATTTGGATTTATTTGATGCTGAAAAACATTTTACTATAATCATTTATGAATCAAACAAACATATCTTATGTGATCTACTGCGGACCAGCTGTTGCTCTCAGAATCGATGTGGGAGGTGATTCTCGAGTCTCTCTACCAACTTTTTCCACACTAACAAAGACCAGTAAAGGTTCTTCTGTGGCACCTGCTGGGAGGTGGAGGCAGGGTGGCTTCTGCTTCTAAATGGATTGCCTACATTCTCTGAAGTTGAAAGCAAGAAAGCTTCCAGAAGAATCTTAGCAAACAAAACCCTAACTGCATGTCAACACACTTCAGTCTTGGGGTCACCTCTCCCTAATATCCCCCCACCCCTCCCTCACGCTCCCTCCCCTCACGCTCCTGCCATTTCTCTCTCTCAGAGCTGAGACTGGCCCAGTCATCAGGCATGCTAAACAGCCAACAGGAACTTTTTGAAGGTTACTTTATGCAATTTCAAAATTAAAAGGCAGATTTAAAATCCTGTGTGTCTTTGTGGACATAGATGTGACCACTGACAGACTCTGCCAATGATGGCCTTATGTCAGGACAGAAGAAATCACACTGAAGGACTATACAGTGAAGAGAGGCAGAGGTCAACACTGCCTCATGAAAGACGACACACTCTCGGGCACAGTGGGAAGTGTAAGAAAGATACTGAAAGACACAGTTTCTGACTTGCCCTCTTTTTTTGTAAAGCAAAAGCAAACTTCAAAATGTGCCCCTGCCTATTTTAAAAATTATTGGTACTTAAAAATCATATTTGATGTCATATACAAGTTGTGCCTATTCAACTTACTTTATAAAAACAAATTATTACAGGAAAAAAAATTGTGATGGAAGACATAAGATGGCTGGGCAGAGAGAAAGTGGCAAGAAATGCTGCAAAGAGAGTGGAGATGGGATTGTAATGAAGATGGCCCCTGCTCATCCTGGACAGTAGACAGACAGAGTGGAGACAGGACTGTAGAGAAGATGGCCCCTGCTCATCCTGCACACAGTAGACAGAGTACAGACAGGACTGTAGAGAAGATGGCCCCTGCTCATCCTGCACACAGTAGACAGAGTGGAGACAGGACTGTAGAGAAGATGGCCCCTGCCCATCCTGCACACAGTAGACAGAGTGGAGACAGGACTGTAGAGAAGATGGCCCCTGCCCATCCTGCACACAGTAGACAGAGTGGAGACAGGACTGTAGAGAAGATGGCCCCTGCTCATCCTGCACACAGTAGACAGAGAGTGGAGACAGGACTGTAGAGAAGATGGCCCCTGCTCATCCTG
>PVIU01021325.1:0-31853 GCA_004026605.1 Ondatra zibethicus
ATGTCTCAGACCCATAGAAATTGGTGAACTCTTCATCTGGTAACACTCATGAAATTGTCAAAGAGTTCCTCTGGTCCATGTGTTGAGAGTTGGCAGTGTGTGCAAATACTAGCAACCTCAATAGTGTGCAATACTAGCATGCTCCCAGGTGTATGCAGCCAAAGAACTACAGAGACCTTCCACAAAGACTAGCTAATTTCTTGTCCCTTTGCTATCCATAATCAATGTGCTGAGGTTACAGGTTGTTGCTGATGGTTGATGCTGCCTCAACAGAGAAAAGGTGATCTAGCCAATCTCAGCTTTTCTGTGAGTTTCTGTGCCTGTCCTTTCTTTATCCCTACATCATCGCAGTTTCCAAGATTAACTATTCTGAAAACAGAGAATGGCAGCCTGACTACTAGAACTCTGACAGTAAAATGAGGGAATGTGCCTGAGAGAGATGTGCAAACAAAGGCAGAAATAAAAATAAAAATGAATGAGGAGGGGGTCTCAATTCTAAACACTGGGTGCAAAACACGAGACAAGTAAAATCTAGATACAGGCAGTTAATATATTTCTACTGGTGAGATTTTGAGGAGTCTTGGAGGTGAATGGAAATATTGCAGCTTCATAGGTTTCTAGACTATGTTTGAAAGACATGTTCTTGCTTCCCAGAGGAAGGGACAGTATGTCTCTGATTCTCTTGGGACTCTTTTCCCCCTATTGGGGTGCCTTGTCCAGTTTTGATTTGAGGGCTTTTAGCTTGTCTTATCCTATCTTGTTTTGTCCTGTTTGGCTGTTGTCCCTTGGAGGGCTGCTCTTTTCTGAAGAGGAAATGTAAGAATGGATCTGAGGGAGAAGGGAGGTAGAGAGGGGGAGGAAGGAAGGTGGGGAGGGAGGCTGGGAGAAGTGGAGGGAAGAGAATCAGTGATTGGGATATATTGTGTGAGAGAAGAATCTATTTTCAAAAATAATCATTAAAAAAAAGATTTAAATAGCATCCAGAAGACTATGCTTTCAGGGATCATTTCTATAGTTTGAAAATTAGCAGTTAGATTTTAAATAAACTCTAGGATAATTCTTTCCATGATAAATAAAAAGATAAGTGCCAACTCTTATTCATATACTGGGCTACATATTTATAGTACAATCAAAATCACAGCAATTAATATGGAAAATAAAAAGAAAAACTGGAGACTTAGACAGGGGAGAGCTGTTAGAGAACATTGTGGTGGTTTGAATAAGAATGGTGGCTACGGACTCACATATTTGAATGCTAAGTCATCAGAAAGTGGCACTAGTTGAGAAAGAAGATTAGAGGTGTGGCCTTGATGCAATAGGTATGACCTTGTTGGAGGAAATTTGTCACTGGGGTCAGGCTTTGGGGTTTTGAAAGCCCAATCCAAACATAGAACTTTCAGCTACTTCTCCAGTACCTTGACTGCCTTCCACCATGCTCCCTGCCATGACGATGATGAAATAAGTCTCAGAAGCAGTAAGCAAGCCCCACCCCACACCCATTAAATAATTTCCTTTATAAGAATTGCTGTGGTCTTGATAGCACTTCACAGCAATAGAACGACAATTAAGATGAGGTGATACTTGGGCTGATGCTCTTGGTTAGGTAGAGGAAAGATGCAATCAGCTGAGATGACAACACCTACAGGACTCAGTGAGAACAATGCTTGATACTTAGTTCTGAACACAGCCATGTAAAGAGATGAAGGAGGACCATGGAGTAGTAGGTGTGGTGCCAGAAAGGAAGAAAATCCCCACATACAGAGTGTTATAGGGCATTCAAAGAAGCTTAGATTCATGGATAGTTGAGGAAGGAGGAGCCGGGGAGAAGTCTAAGCAGAATAGATGCATAATTAAAATACACACAGACTTTCTGCTGTGGTGCAGGTTTAAGAAGAAGTCAACTGCAAGCAGAGAGGACTTCAGTTAGAGCCTGTAATTGTGTTTGGAGATGGTAAAAGGTAAATCAGGGCAGAGGAAAGGCTTAGTAATGGGGCCCATGTGCTAGAAAATGGGGGGGCTTTAAGAACGGGAATTCACCAGAGTCAAAGATTCATTGAGTTTGAAGTATAGTAAAAGGAGAATCAAGAATGACCCACAGCAGTCTGGTTGATTGATTTATAAGTCAATGATTTCATCAAAAAGTAATGAGGAGGAAGCAGGTTGATAAAATGATGAGCTTGGCTGGATATATTGAGTTAAAATGGCAGTTATGCCCATCTAAAGAAACAACAGACACTTGGCTGTACAATCTTTGGCCTGTGGATAGACTGTAATATTAAGTTTATGAGCATATGCACATCAATTCAAAACCTTAGAATTGAAGAAAACCATCATATTATACAAGGCACAATATGAGTAGTGACGACAAGACAGGACCTAAAACAGGGACAGATGAAGAAACTCCCTGGAAGGAGACAGGAAGCTGAGAAATCAGGAGATAGTGATTTTAGAAGCCAAAGTTGGGAAGATGAGTGCTTAACTCTGACTAGTATAAAGAGATTAAAGAATGCAAACACTAGGCAAACATGGCTGAGTATGGGAATTGAGATGCCAGTGATGACCTCTCCAAGAGAATTTTCAGAAGATTAGTTAAAGGTGAGATACAAACTGAATGTATTAAAGAGTGAACAGTTAAAAGAGTAAAATCGTGAGACAGACAAATTAGAAAGGGAGAGAAAGTGGAAAAGAAAAGAGAGTCTACAAGGAGCGGCACAGGGCCAAGGAGACTACTTCTCTCTTAGAGTAAAAGAGGCTTTGGTTTTGGAAGCTAGAGTTATGGTTATTCAAATCTAATTATATTTTTCAAATAGTTAAGTTATATTAAACACACTTCAAGGACTGTGCTAAGTGCTGATCTGCCTGCTTGGATTCAGTGTTACAATGGTCTTATGAACAATGACTCTTACAAAGTTGACTCCTAGGCTAATAAAAGTTAAGAGAAACTGCTAATTGTTATAGTGTGGCTAAATACTGGGAGGTAGTGTGAGTCTAGTTAGCCAAACTTCATAATTTCAGATCCACTTACAATGTCTTTAGAAAGGGATTGCAGGCTGAATAGATGAGACCAGATGATGGTAAAGGCCCAGGTGAGATATGCACCCTTAGAATATTCTCAGTGGAGTGGTGGAGCATCATCCCTAGTTTGGGGAGAAGTGAGAATGCTAACAAAAGAGGGAGATGGTGACACCTGTAGTAGATGTCAGACGAACAGAAAAGGAGAACTGAGCAAGCTCAAGTGAAAGAAGAAGGTGGCTCTGTGTCATTTAACAACATAGCCACATTTCTGCCACCAGAGCTAAGCTTCATGAGTTCAAAGACTAAGTGGGAATGTCTTCTCTGTAATGAGCCAGACAGGAAATATTGAGTCTGGGTTGGCTTGAGGTCCATTTTGCAACTGGTCAACTCAACTGTTGTAGTATAGAAACAACTAGAGACTATATGCCCATTACTAAGCATGACAGTGCTCCATTAAAACTTTGTTTATGGACAGTGAAAAATATAATTCCATAGATACATTTTTCTGTATCAAAGTATAATCTTCTTTTGAATTTTTCAGCCATTTAAAATATATTAGAAACAATGAGATTGTTTAGACCATATATATACATATATGTGTATACGTATATGTAGGGCTTTAATTATCCAAGAAGTAGAAAATAATGTACTGGCTAGTTTTATGTCACCTTGACACAAACTAGAGTCATCTAAGAGGACGAAATACCAAATGAGAAAATGCCTCAATAAGATTGGGCTGTAGGCAAGCAAGCCTGTAGAGCATTTTCATAATTATTGATTGATAAAAGAGGGCACAATCCTTTTTATGTGAGGATACCACTTAACTGATGGTCTGGGTCCTATAAGAAATCAGGGCAAGCAAACCATAGGGAGCAAGTCAGTAAACATCACTGCTCCATAGACTTTGTATCAGCTCCTGCCTCCAGGTTCCTGCCTTTACTACCCTTTGCGGTGGACTACAACTTGAAGTGAAAGAAAAATAAACTCTTTCCTCCCCAGTTTCCCAACTTGCTTTGAATCATGGTGTTTCATCACAGTAGTGAAAATCTAGCACAATCATAAAAGAATAAAAAATATTTATAAGGTGGTCATTCAATTGTTGTTCTCAGGCCACTTCATGGTCATCCCATCATGGCTGAACTCTGGCTTCGAGTAGGTTTAGTCGGTTGGAAATGGAAAGGGTAAGATGTGGGTAGCAGTAATCACCTATGATTCCCCAGATTCACACCACCCCTTACTATTCTCCTCTGCCATGATGTAGCTCTTCCTCTACTGGCTACATTTGTCCTTACCGAGTGACTTTGGACATAAAGACACAGAGAAGCACAGAGGTGAGCTCTGTCCTATTTGCTTTCATTGGTATCCCTGTTTCCATGGTGATAATTCCTATCTACACAGCAGCAGTGGCTCCAGAAATTGATTCTAAGTTCTAGGATTCACCTGGTCTTCCAGGAACAGTCTCAGCATACCTCTGCAGAGACCAGCACCCACTGGCTAGGACTCTTTCTCACATCCCAGATGCAGCCCTGCATCAATCCTCTTGAGAGGACCAGTTCTGCTCTGTCAGGTCTCCTCATGTTTCCAACACTCTCCGCCTTTTCCATGGGCTTCCCCAGCCCAGGGCTTATCCTTGTATCCCCTTACCATTTCCTTTCAGCATGGTCCGCATTAAACTGCCTCTGTGAAACTTAATCGGCATGGAACAAGTGGCCACCTACTACAGTTATTTATATTTTTTTCTGAGTACATTCCTTTGTAAGAGCAGGGCTGTTAGCAACCCCACACTCCATCTTATTCTTCCCGGGAAGCAAGTGTGTCCTTCCCAATGCTTTATTCATGTGCCCTCCATTCATTAATCCAGCTCTGCCAAGAAGCACTCAACGTAGAGCAACACAGCACAATTGGCTCTGGCTTTGGAACTATGCCAAAGCCACACCTAGTGCCTTCCAGCCATGGGTGATAACCACCTGTGTTTGCTGGCATCAGCACCACCTCACTATTCTCCAGCTTTTCAGCTCAACTATCACATGCCCCTAATTCTGTACACTAAATCCCACATTTCAAATATTTAATATCGCCTCTGTTTTTATGACAATGACAGACTGATGCAATCTGTGTAGTAGATTGCATACTAAGTGACCAGACATGAGATTCAGGCCAGGTGGGAATTAATAACAAGAAAGTGACCATTAGGTTATGAGAACATGTATAAACCTCAATAATGACAACTTTCATGGGTCAAATGACAGCAATAAAAATAATCAGGGGGTTGACAATAGGCAAATCTTGTAAGAAACAGAGATGTCTACGGTTGTGTTTTTACAAAAATATATAATTTGGAAATTTTTTTATCAAGTTCATCATAAGAAATTTTATTTTGAAGCTAGGAAACCAAACTAAACCTTTAAAGTAAATAGGAAAAAAATTGCTTTTCTGAAAAGACAACTTAAAATTAAAGTAGTTATTTTCCAGTTTTATGAAACTGTCAATTAAAATATACTGAAAAGAACACCATTCCCTCTTCTTACCAGATGTTCTGAAAATATGCACATCGATTTTGTTAAGTCACCATGAAGCAGAAGTAGACTTCCAAGTTATCTCTGTTGCCGATATTCTTACAGATTTGTTTGTTGTCATTTTTTCTTATGTGTATGCATGTATGTCTGTGTGGGGGCATGTGCAAGTAAGCACAGGTGCCTGCGGAGGTCAGAGGTGCGCATTCCTGAGTTGGAGTTACACATGGGCGCTCAGAATCAAACCTGGGTCCTCTTGGAGAGCAGCATTCTTTAACACTGAGACATCCCTTCAGCGCCCCTTGCTAATTTTTCTTAATATTAAAACAAAACTTTCTATCAGAAATGTTATGACCATCTTTAACTAACTTGTAAAATTAATTTTGCTTCAAAATCTATTGTAGACTATCACTGCATACTGTTAATAACCTTCAAAATCACCCCACTTTGATAAAATGCCTGATGAAATTAAAGGAGGAAAAAAGCATTTGGGCTCCTGGTTTCTGTAGTTTCCCTCCATGATCAGCATGCTTCCTTGTTGCAGGATTTCTGGTATAGTAGAACATTTTGGCAGAAAGGCTAAGAGAAATGTTGCTCATTTAATGATATCCAGGAAACATAAAGAGAGAGAAAAACAAAGACAAATAGACAGAGTCCAGGGACAAAATATAATGTCTTTCAAGTAGATCATCACCTCCCAACAGCCCACAAATTGCAAGCACATCAATGCTTTGACTTGCTTAACTTATCAATGAGGTCAGAGCCTTCAGGATCAAATCAGTTTCTAAAATTTCCATCTCTGAACTTCGAAGCACTGTGGTCCAAGCCTTCAGCATATGAGCCCTTCAGAGAGCATTACAGAGCCAAACCATAAGACCATAGTTCTGATTTTTTTCATGCATTGTACAGGGTAGCTTTATGTCAGTTGGACACAAACAACAGTCATCTGAAAGGAGGGCTCCTCAGTTGAGAAAATGGGCCCAATAAGACCCAGCATTTTCTTAATTAGTGATTGATGGGAAAGGCCCCAACACATTGTCGGTAGTCTCATCCCTGGGCTGGTGGTCCTGGGATCTACAAGAAAGCAGAATGAGCAAGTCATGGAGAGCAAATCAGTAAGCAGCACCTCCCCATGGCCTCTGCATTAATTCCTACCTTCAGGTTCCTGCTCTGTTTGAGTTCTTGTCCTGACTTTCCTCAGTGATGGACTATGATGTGGAAATGCAAGCTGAATAAACCCTTTCCTCCCCTAAGTTGTTTTTGGGAAGAATGATCTATCACAACAACAGAAATTAAGACATGTTCTTAGTAACAGAAAATAGAAAGACACAAAATAAGACTGAGAAGATAGCTTGGTTGGTAAAGTATTTACAGCAAAAACATGAGCACCTGAATTCATATCCTCAGCACCCAGGTAAGAGCTGGGCATAGTAGCGGACATCTGGAATATTAAGGATTGGGGAGCAGTGCAGATGGAGACAGGCAGACAGGCAGATTCTGACAGCAAGTCAGGGAGTGGAACTCTTTGATAATGTTAGAAAAATTAGAAGGTGTGTCTTGAAGGCGGAAGTGTGTCACTAGGGGTAAGCTTTGAGGCTTCCAAAAGTCTATGCCAGGCCCAGTCTCTGTCTTTGTCTCTGTCTCTCTGTCTCTGTCTCTCTCTCTCACACACACACAAACACACACACACACACACACATCTCTCTTCCTACAGATGAGAACGTAGCTCTCAGCTGCTCCTCCAGTGCCTGCCTACACGCTGCCATGCTTCCCACCATGTTAAGAATGGACTAACCCTCCGAAACTGTAATCAAGCCCCCAGTTCAATGCTTTTTTCATAAGAGTTGCCTTGGTTGTGGTGTCTTTTCACAGCTATAGAATAGTGACTAAGACATCCAGGATCAGGGAGAGACATTTTCTAAAAAATAAAATAAAATAAAATAAAAATAAGGTGGAGAGAAATACAGAAAGACAGCCAGCATTGACCTCTGCCTTCCACATATGCATGCATACATGTAAGTACATGTGCATACTCACACAAACACAAGCATACTCACATATATCAACACGCAGAGATATATAGATGATGATAGTAGATAGATTAGATAGATAGATAGATAGATAGATAGATAGATAGATAGATAGATAGATAGATAGATTCTATAGTCTCTCAGTTTTATTATCCAGCATAGCAAAGGATGATAGAAAGCTTGTAGGAGGGGTAATCACATTAGAAATTGTGACTGTCACTGATGTACCAAGCAAGCCTTGCCTACTGGAGCTATTATAGCATGGCTGCTATGGAAATAAGGATCTGGTTTTTTTCTTTCATTAGATTTGAAGGTTGATCTGCAGGAGTTCACGCCTGGTACTGTAGACCTGGTCAAAGCCCATAACTTGTGAAGTCATAGGCCCTAGGGGGAACTTACTACTGCTGTGTCACTAAATTGGCATGCTATCAAACTGCCCTCATAATACTATTCATGTTTGTGCCCATAGATTATCACTGTTCTCAACCTTGGTTGGAGAAGCTTTCGCTTGCAGTAGGTAGCAGTCAATTTAAAGACTCATAACTAGTCAACGTGCTGGGAATTAGTGATTCATGAGTGCTTACCCTAAATGGGATATTTATTAATTTGTTAATTATTACCCTATATTAATCTACCACCTTAAGGCCTAGGAAACATGGAGGAAGAAGGCTAGAATATAAGAATATAAGAGCCGAAAGATAAAGAGGAGCGATGTGAAGTACTGTCTTCTGTATGTGATAGTCATTTCCCTTAATGATGAACTCGCAGCTGCTATGGTTACCTGCATAATACCCACAGGAGATTAACCAAGTCAACATTCCAGCAAGTTGGGGGAGGGGCTCATGAGGCTTCACCAATATCTGAGGTGCCCTTGGTACTTGATGATTTCTGAGGGAGAAGGAGTCATTATTCAATGGATTTATCCACTTGTGGATTTTCCATGCACCAGAGGATGGTTTCACAGCCAAGTGCATGTAAGCAGCATTGAAAATTCAGTAGTTTATAAACTACAAAGCAGAAGAAATGAAGATGAGAGGGGAAAGTATTGCGGAGATCATAGGGGAGTAGGAGGGGAGATTTAGATTGGATATAATTGAAATACCTTATATACATGCATCAAATTTTCAAAGATTAAATTAAAAATATTCTAAAATAAAACAAAAAGGAAAATTTTGACTGAGAATAATATTAACTCATAAAATCTTCTAACAACAACTTACTGGATATACTTATTGGTCTTCATAACTGTACAAACTACAGTAGTAAAATGTGAAATGTAAACATTCAACCAGCACATTAGAAATGTGTATATCAACAACTATTAATTTACATGAGAAAATAATTACTGACTTCAGACCAGTACAGGCAGAATGTAATGGGAAATAAGAAACAGGCATAAATGGGGTTTGGGGAAAGTCCAAGTATAATTTAAGCAAAGTTTTAAGCCCTTAGAATACACATACTGTGGGGTAGGAGTGGAAATTTATCTTCCAAACAACCAACAGGAAGAAATATATGTTTAATGTCATTACAGAGACAAAGTAACATGCCTTCTTTATCCAGTTGTGAATAAATTCACATAAAAATTAATAATCATAAATAGAGTTGCCTTCATTTATTTAAAAGTCCATTTGGCTCTCACTTTATAGCATTCTCTTTTCTTTGGAACTTGTACAAGTCTTCTCTGGGATGTAATTCCTATGTTACTGCATAAGCAGGTGCTTTAGTTTGGTTTGTGTTGTAGTAAACACCATGACCAAAAGCAACTTATGGAGCAAAGGGCTTATTTGACTCACGAGTTATAGTCCATTTTCAAAGGAAGCCAAGACAGGAACGTGGGGGCAGGAACTGAAACGAAGACCACAGAGTAACATTGGTTACCAGCTTGCTCTCAGACTAATGTTCAGCTGTTTCTTACATAGTGCAGACCCGCCGGTCTAGGGATGGTACCATCCACAGTGTGGGGGACTCTCTAAAATCAATTAGCAGTGAAGAAAGTGCCACATTTTCTTGACTATGCCCAGAGGCTGATCTTATGGCAGCAAGTCCTCAAACTGAGGTTCCCTCTTCCCAGGTGTGACAACTAATAGTAACTATGCCAGCAGGGTATGTCCACGTTTAGTCACTAGGAAAGGACAGCACAGAGTAACCAGGAGGAATAACCTGCTCTACTCATCTGTCAACAATCATGTTCTTTTGTGGCCTTGTTGTTCCCACACCTTTAAAGCAAGACTGGTTGGCTCCATCTTCACTGGGTTATGCAATCTCTGTCTTTGCTAAGACTAACATTTTAGTTTGTGTTCCTATTGCTATAAAGAGACACCATGACCAGGGCAACTCTTATAAAAGAAAGCATTCCGTTGGGGCTGGCTTACTGTTTCAGACATTCCATCTTTTATTGCCATGACATATAGGAGGGCAATCTGCACACAGACACAGCGCTGGAGGGGCAGCTGAGAGTTCTACATCTGGATCAGCAGGCAGCAGGAAGACAGTGAGACACTGGTCCTGGTTTGAGCAGCTGAGACTCAAAGCCCACCCCCAGGGACACACTTTCTCCAACAAGGCCACCCCTACTCCAACAAGAGCATACCTCCTAATAGTGCCAATTTCTATGAACTGATCTGGGTCATTTTCATTCACACTATTACAACTACACCCTCCCTTGTTCCTCCATTGGGCTCATAAAGGGATTTTAATTTTTTTATTTTTAAATTTTTATATGCATCAATGTTTTGTTCACATGTATGTATGTGTACTAGGTACATGCCTGGTACCTGTGGCAATCAGAAGAATGTGTCAGATTCTGTCTTCTGGAAGAGAAACAAGTGCTCTTAACCAGTGACACAATACTCCAGCCTGGGGTGGGATGGCTACGTTTTAGTGGTTGTGTTGTTGCACAGTCTCCTTTAGAATTTCAACTCTTTTATTACCTGGAAAAAGAATTCCTGTTTCAAATTCCCTCTGTTGAAATAATTGAAGTTGTTTCCATTTTCCTGGTTATGTCCTGACTCTGGATGATTAATTATTGCCTTAGTATCTGTAATGCATAAATTCATATGGTAAATACTTAATTCCTCGTACCTCAAAATATGCTGGGTAGGGTATAGCTTTTCAAAAGGCTATTAAGGTGAAATAAGTCATTTTGATGGCTTTAATCTAACATGACAAGTGTTCTTTAAACGGAGACATTGGGATTTTCAGACACACACACACACATGCACATACACAGAGAGAGAGAGAGAGAGAGAAAGAGAGAGAGAGAGAGAGAGAGAGAGAGAGAGAGGACTATATGAAGAAAGGGAGAAGATGGTATTCTGTAAAGCATTCACATCAGCCAGTTGTACCCACTGTGTTCTAATGTAATGAAAATTATTCTCCAGAAAATCTCTTAAATTCATGGCATTCAGGCACCATTGCCTCCAGGGCTTTAAAGCTATGGCCTCCGAGGTACCTACTTGCGTCCTAGTTAGATTATTTTTCAACTTGACACAAACTAGAGTCATTTGGAAGAGGGACCTTAACTGAGGAAATGTCTCCACCAGCTCAGCCTGTAGGAAAGCCTAGGGAGCATTTTCTTGATTAATAATTCCTGTGGGAGGGCTCAGACCTTTGTGAGTTGTGCTACCCCAGGCAGGTGGTTCTGGGTGGTATAAGAAAGAAAACCTAGCAAGCTGGGAAAAGGAATCTAGTTCTGGGGGTTTTAATATGTATAGCCTCATAGACTCACGTGTTTCAATGCTTGGCCCACAGAGAGTGGCACTGTTAGGAGGTGTGTCTTGTTGGAGGAAAGGTGTCATTAAAGGGGCTTTGTGGTCTCCTATGCTCAAGCTGTCCCCAGCATGGCAAACAGTTGCTTCTGCTGCTTGGGGATTAAGATGTAGACCTCGCAGCATCTTCTCCAGCATGGTGTCTGCCTGAATCCCACCATGAGGACAAGGGAGTAAATCTGTAAGCCAGCCTCATTGAAATGTGTCCTTTATAAGAGTAGTCGTGGTCATGGTGTCTCTCACAGCAACAGAAGCCCTAACGCTCCTCCGTGACTTCACTTCAGTTTCTGCTCCCAGGTTCCTGCTCTAGATTCCTGTCTAAACCATCCTCAGTGATGGAGTATGACCCGGAAGTTGTAAGATGAATTAATTTTTTTGTCCCCAGGTTGCTTTTAGTCATGGTGTTTTATCACAGCACAAAAAACTCTAAGACAACTTGTGTCCACCTTGAAGAGGTAGAGGGGAAAGAAAAAGAGTAATGGTAGAGGTTAGCCTTGTATAATCTTTGTTATTTTGGCATGTACCCAGCTGATAATGGTAGAGATTAGCCTTTTATAATCTTTGTTATTTGGACATACACCGGCTGAAAGAAGTGATTTGTAATATTTGACATGGGAGAGGGGAAGGACAGGACAAAAGAAGCAAAGAAAATTAGCAAGAGAAAATCACTCCCCTCAATGCCTTTGTTCCATTTTAATTAATGTTACAGTCTGCTATTAGTTTACCTTTATTACTCAGTTTTTGTGTGGCTTACTTACTTAAATCTACAAAAACAAGGATTACTATCTGCATATTTCAAAATTGTCTTCTAGAAATGAGCCCTCTCACTACAAATTTAATTGACATTATGTTCTGGCTAGTTTTACATCAATTTGGCACAAGCTAGTGTCATTTGGGAAGACAGACTCTCAACTGAAAATATACCTTTATAAAATAATCCAGACTCAGAAAGACAAACACTGGATGTACTCACTCATAAGTGGATATTAGATGTAAAGCAAAGGACAACCAGACTATAATCCCCAGCTTCAGAAAAGCTAGGGAACAAAGAAGAGCCTAAGAGAGAAACATGGATTGCCATGGGAAGAGGAATTAGATGAGATCTTCAGGGTAAACTGGGGGCAGTGGAGGCAGTAAAGGGGATGGGATGAGGGATGGAAACACGAGAGAACAGGATGGTTGAGTGGGGAGAAGGATGGAGAAAGAGAGCAATGAAAAAAAGATCTTGATAGAGAGAGCCACTATAGAGTTAGGGAGAAACCTGGTGCTTTGGAAATTCCCAAGAATCAACAAGGATGGCCCCAGATAAGACTCCTTGCAATAGGGGAGGGGGTATCCGACCTGGCCTTCCCCTGTTATCAGATTGGTAAATATCCCAACTATCATCATAGAGTTTCATCAAGTAACTGATCGAATCAGATGCAGAGATCTACAACCAAGCACCAAACCAAGCTCTGGGAATCCAGTCTAAGAGAGGTCAAGATCATGATGGAGAAATCTATAGAGACAGTTGAACCAACTCGTGAAAACTCATTAACTCTAGACTGACAGCTGTGGAACCTCCATGGGACTGACCTAGGCCCTCTAAATGTAGGAGATGGTGGTGAAGCTTGGACTATCTGAGGGGCCCCAGCAAGTAGGACAAGGATCTATCCATGGTACATGAACTAGCTTGTTGGAGCCCATTTCCTATGGTGGGATGCCATGTTCAGCCTTAATGCAGGGGGAAAGGGCTTGGTCCTGCCCCAAGTTATTGTTCCAGACTTTGTTGAATGCCCAGGGGAGCCCTTATCCATTGGGAGGAGTGAATGGGGAGTAGGCTGGAGGGGAGAGGTGGGGAGGTTCGAGTAACTGTGGTTGGAATGTAAAATAAAGAAAAATTAAATTAAATTTAAAAAGTGGCCTAGAGGCAAGGGTATAGTACATTTTCTTAATTAATGATTGTATGAGAGGAACCAGCCTATTTTGGGCAGTGCCACCCTAGACCTAGTGAGAGTTATTGTTGTTATGAAACACTGTGACCTAAGGCAAGTTGTGGAAGAAAGAGTTTATTTGGTTTACTCTTCCACATCACTGTCCATCACTGAAGGAAGTCAGGACAGGAACTGACAGGGCAGGAACCTGAGAGCAGGAGCTGATACAGAGGCCATGGATGAAGGCTGTTTACTGGCTTGTTCGCCATGGCTTGCTCCACACGCTTTCTTCCAGAACCCTGGGCCACCATGCCAGGGAAGGCATCATCCACAATGTGCTAGGGCATCCCATATCAATCACTAATTAAGAAAATGTTCTACAGACTTGCCTACAGCCCAATCTTATGGAAGCATTTTCTCAGTTAAGGCTTCCTCCTCTCTGACGACTCTAGCTTGTGTCGAGTTGACATAAAACTAGTCAGCACAGCTCCCTTGATCTGTGGGTATGCGTAAGAAATTAGGCTGAATAAACCACGAGGAGCAAGCCAGTAAGCAACATTCCTCCACTGCTTCCACATCAGATCCTGCTCCAGGTTCCTGCCTCCAGGGTAAAAAACTGTGCTGTGGAACTAAAATAAAGCCCTTCCTCTCCATGTTGATATTGGTAAATGGTGTTCAACAACTGCAAAGAAGCCCAGCATACAGGGAATGAAATATCTACTTGGTAAGGAAGAATGTCAGTTTCTTAAAATGCTTGTTAGTTAGTACAATTACCCCTAAGGGTCTGAGGTAATTTTTATGCAACATGGCAAAAATATTTCCAACACAAGTTCAAGCATTTAGCAACTTCCTACAGAATATATTTTAGTAACATAAATTTGATGAGTTCCTAATTTTATTTACATTTTCAGATGATTATCACAGACTTTTCATTCCTAGTAGCTGCTTTTCTCTATACATTCGACTTACAAAACAACAGGACAAAATTATGTCATAGTGGTGAGATTATTGACTATTAATAACTACTTTAAGTAAATATATATAAAGTATAAATTAAGTTAAATATATACATTTATGAAATGTGTGTCCCTCTGTCAATACACTAATTCTTACAATAGTTTGATGTTTGAAGGGACATTGGCAATTCATTTCAAATTGTGCTGAATCATTTGGTCAATTAATTTTATCATAACATTATAGAAAGATAAAACAATAATACAATAATAAATACATATATAATATATGTAATATATGCCTTGTTTAGTATTATTTTAAAACAATGCCAGATTCTCTTCTCTGTGAAATTAAACTTAAATTGTTGTATCAGTTACTCTTCTGCTATTTTAATAAAACACACCATGTCCAGAAACAAGGAAGAGTGCTTATTTTAGCTTTGCAGTTCTAGGACATTTGCATCTAGAATGGTGGAAACCATGGCAATGGGCAGCAGGAAGCTAGCTAATCACATTTCCTTGGCACACTAGGAAAGAGAGAGAATGGAAAGTGTCCTAAGCTATAAACTCTCAAGGCCTGTGGTAGTTTGAAGGAAAATGGAGTAGCACTATTAGGAGGTGTGGTTTTATTGGAAGAAGTGTGTCACTGTGGGTGTGGGCTTTGAGATGTTCTATGCTCAAGTTATTCCCAGTGAGACAGACCACTTCCTGTTGACTGCAAAATGTGGGATGCTCAATTACCTCTCCAGCACCATGTCTGCCTGCACACTGCCATGTCCAACCATGATGATAACAGACTGAACCTCTGAACTGCAAGTGAGCCACCCCAATTAAATGTCTTCCTTTATAAGAGTTGCCATGGTCATGGTGTCTCTTCACAGCAATAGAAACTCAAAGACAGTACCTAGCCCCAGCGATATACTTCCCCCAGCAAGACTTCATGTCCTAAAACTTCTAAAATCTCTTCAAAAAGCATACTTTCTGGAGACCAAATGCTCAAACATCTCAGCCTATGGTGGGCATTTCTTTTTTGATTTTATTGTTTTTATTGAACTATACATTTTCCCCCACTCCCCTCTCCCTTCCTACCCTCTCGAATACTCCCAATTTACTCAGAAGATCTTGTCTTTTTCTCCTTTCTATGTATATCCATGTATGTCTCTCTTAGGGTCCTCTTTGTTGTCTATGTTCTGGGTTTCGGTCTGCAGGTTGATTTTTTTCCTTACTTTATGTCTAAAAGTCACTTACGTATGAGTGTATAATATGTATGAGTGAGTACATATTATATTTGTCTTTCTGGGTCTTGATTACCTCATTCAATATGTTTTTATTCCAAATTGTCATTTTTTTACTGCTGAGTAGTACTCCACTGTGTAAATATACCACAGTTTTCTTTATCCATTCTTTGAATGAGGAGCATCTAGGTTGTTTCCAGGTTCTGGCCTGGAACATCATTACAAATAATGCTGCTATAAACATAGCTGAACATATGTCCTTGTGGTTTGATTGAGCATCTTTTGGGTATATACACAACAGTGGTGTTGCTGGGTCTTAAGGTAGATTGTTTACTAATTTCCTGAGAAATTGCCATTCTTATTAAAACCACAACAGTTTGTTTAAACTGAATAAAATTTGGTGGAATGATGGTTTAAAAAGTACATCCTTGGTTTGACTTAGCTGTTATAACAGGTTCAGAAATTTTCTAAGGAAATTTACAAAACTTTGTCATTAAATCTAACTGATTATCTAGAATGGATACCATATAATCTGAAACATGTGGCATTATGAAGAGACATGTTGCCTCAGATACAACTGAAATTGTATGAAGTATGTTACCCACATGTAGGAAAATATGCTTTTTAGAAACTATGCATATATGCATAAAAGCTGTGAGGAAGGAAAATGAACTCAAGCTCTTTTGGAAAGGAAAAGAGGAGAAGAACTGAAATTAAGTAAGAGATCATGTGACCCAAGACAGCTAGCAAACAGGAGCAGGCTTACAACAGTTCCTGAGGACAGCTGGCTCAGTGGTCAGTACTCCAGGATTTTCTGCTCTTCCTTAGAGTCCTTCCTAAAGGAAGATGGCATGGAGATCTCTGTCACATCTATCTCTACTACTTCAGACGACCTGGAATGAAGCAGAGATGACTATAGAGAGTAAGCAGAGGAAACACCCAAGTCAAGATCAAACCTCAACTTTCTCCTTCAGGGACATAAAGACATATGTGACTGAAGAGAAGTCCTCAACAGCCAACAACCAAAACAGCAGGCCTCGGCCTCCTGCCACCATAACCTGCCTCCCACTGTGTGGATGAAAGGTGGCCAACCTAATTCATACATTCCAACCTAATTCATACATTCCAACCTAATTCATACATTCCAACATAATTCATACATTCCAACCTAATTCATACATTCCAACATAATTCAATTTCTTTAAGTAAACACCAAACCAATTGCTTATTAAACGTCATCTCACTTTTGCTAACTTAAAGCTCAGTGTTACTGGACAGCACACGTGAAAGCTATATATAAAAGTTATTCACTTCAAGATTATATTAATTTTACTCCTGGGGGGAAATAATCAGAGCAATAATTTAATCCCCAAAAGATACTAAAGCTAGTTAAAATTCAAGCTGAAACTAAAGTCCTGATTGTAGTTCCAATGCTCCTTCGTGAACACAGATATTTTTTCAGTTATCTTTATATAGCTGTTCTCAGGAACTCACAAAAGGAAAGAATAAAGACCAACAACCATGAACAAAGAACTACTGTTAGTCATGTAAGTAATCAGAATCTTCTAGTATATGACAAGTTTAACTTTCTAATATCCTCAGGCTTAGATCTTCATTTTAAAAATAATAATGTGGGCTAGTCACAGTTTTACATATAGTGGGAGTGACTTAGACACTAGAAAGCACAGGATTAATACAGGTCAGTGTTTCTCAATATATGTGTAATGATCCCTTTGTGGTTGAACAACCCTTTCGCAGGGGTCACAGATCAGATTTTCTGCATATCAGGTATTTTCACTATGACTCATAACAGTAGCAAAATTATAGTCATGAAGTAACAACAATTTTATGGTTGGGGTCACCACAACATGGGCAACTGTGTCAAAGGGTCATAGCATTACAAAGATTGAGAAACACTACTATAGATATTTAAATATAGCTCTAATTGTAACTCTGTGACAGTTAATACTGTGGGTTTTCTTCCAAGTTCATTTTGACCTCCAATATCTGTGGCTTCTTTAATTAGCATATGTAAACAGCACATGCACCAGAAAAAAGTGGAAGGCAGCCTTTCTTTCACATTGCTTTAACACATGTGGTCTCCCAGAAATTATGCACGGGCTTTTAGTACCAAAGTTATCAGAAAAATACTCTGTAGGAACATGTTATCCATTAAAAGGTAAATTCAAATGCCCATCAAAAGAAGGCAACAGACACTGGCTCTCCCCTGGCAGCACTCTGCCAGCTGGGCACCTGCCACAGGAGACTTGCATTTCCATGTCTTCCATACAAAAGACCATCAAATTGCTTATTACTTATGTTTCTAGGTCTCCAGCCAGGTCAGGAGCTATAGACTAACATGGCAGACTCAAAAAAGTGTTTCACTCCACCCACGTGGAAGGCCACCTCACTCAGTCAACAACGGTGGGCCACGGCTCAGCTTTACAGGGAGAAGCTTCTCTGTTCTCCCTCTCTCTCAAGGAAGCATTTCAGAGTTAGATTTTTTTTGTTCTCTAAAATATAAATAAATAAATAAGATGGGGGTGGGCAAGAATGAGCATCTTCCACATTCTGCAATTTCAGAGTAAGTATCCAATGCGACTTGCCTTGATAACTAAATTTATTATTAACTGTGTGTTTCATGATGTTAGTGACAATATGTTAATGTGATTTTTCACGTCCTCCTGCAGTGAACAGATGGCTCCTTTTACTTTACTTTCCACATCAAGTGTGATTATTTCTTGGTGCCAAAAGCCACCTGCCGCTCTTCGGTCTCCAGTCTAATTTTTTATGTTGGTAAAACACAGCAGGACTTGTTATCAGTTGGATGGCATCTTAATAAAAGGAGACATGCCAACATATTGACATCATGTTCAAGAGGAAATTTCAGCCCCTTCAAACCCTTAACCCTTTTCCCCACCCCCTTCAAAAATGAGGGGTGAAAAACAAACAAACAAACAAACAAACAAATAAAATATAAAGATCCCACCAGCTTCAAGATGAGTGACTACAGTCATTGGGCCCAGAGCCAAGATGCCGAGTTGAACTCCCTTTGTTCATAAACCCAAGCACCTCACTCAGGCCTCTGATCTTTCATCCTGTGTAATAATTAGCTGTAACATATTCCAAAGTCAAATGTAAGCAGGAATACATTAACATTGAGATCAGTGTCAGGGCCATTTTCACTGGGAAGACAATATAGAACATGCATGTGCACACAAGCAGATGCACTCAAAAATTCCAAGATTCAAATATTTGGAAAATTCCTTTTAGATCTGAGAATATTAAACTTATTGGCTTGCCTGTCATGAATACTTACCTAAAATGCCAGGGCTTCTGAATGCAAACTTCAGTGACTCCCATGGCCCACACTTAACAGAGAACACGAGTAGTAAACCACAGTAGATTGCTTTAAATTTTCCATTCTTCATTAGAACAAAGAGGGAGAGTATATGAGGTGATTTGTGGTCCAAGAAGAGGTCTTCCAGGCGATTGGATGGCATGGCTCTCAACAGCTGGTCCAGCACATTTGGGAACAGCATGTAGAAAAATGCATCAGTGTTTTGAAGATCGCCAACTGTGCTGGTGCATCAGTTAGGACACAGTCTGAAATAGTCAGATGGACTAGCCACAAATAACATGAACAAATGCCCTCATTATCTGGCCACACACTTAAATCAAGACTAAACGTTGTCTCGACTTTTAGTAAAATCTAACCTGTCACACTGAGTCATACTCCTGTGACACAATCAAGAAGTGGTCAACTTGGGTGTCTGAAATGGTGGCTGAGAGCCAAGCACTTAAAACAGGCAGCTGTTTTTTTTCTCTCTCTAAGATTTGCAAAATTTATAAAAAGCAAAAGAAAAGGCCTACAATAAAAGGACAAGGATCTTAATAAAAATGACTTAGAGTGGATACTTTTAACCCAATTGTTCAACACTGAATGTCTCAGTGACTTTGTGCCTCTCAATTGCCCAAGCACAGGAAGCTGCATGGAATGGATTTGCATTAACTATGTTTTGTTGGCCTCCATCAGCTCATTTGCACTATAATTTCCCAACTGCTATCGTATTGAGGTTAATTGTCCTTCAAAGGTTCATGGGTTAAAATCTTCCCCAATGGGAAGAGGGAGATCTTTAGAAGGTAGAGTCTGGTGGGAGGTGCTTAGATCATTTAGTGACATGATAATCGGAAGTAACATTTTCTTGGCTGAGGGGAACAGTTTACTGTGTCATGCACTGCCACAATTGCTATGCAGAATGCCTATTAGACCACAAGCAATGGATGAACCCAATCATAAATTGGATTCTAAAACGTAGCCAAAATAAATAATTTCTCTTCAAAGGTTAGTTATCTCAGATATTTTGTTATAGAGACAGAAAACAGCACATCAACATTTTATTATGGACATTAGCAAACACAAAAACTGAAAAAATTCAATACCACACATGTAAGTAACATGTAGATCCTATAATCAATATTTTCTTATTATTACAACTTCCTTACATCTTCCCATCTACCTACTCTCCTCCTAGTCATTATTCAACCTATCTTAATACATTGGATTCCAAAACTCCTAACCAATAGTTCATACAGAAAGCAAAATTGAAATTATCTTTACTCAAGAGGTGGAGATCCTCAGCCAAGCATGATGGACAGGCAGGGGGGCAGTGGGAACACCAATATTTATACGGCAGTGGTTTAGCAATATTTACACATGGCTATTTGGCTTTTATGTTTGGTCACTACCCACTCCTGTGATGTCTTCAGGAAGAGGCTGACCATAGATACTGTTCATCTTCTTCAACCTGACTTAGTCGTTGTCCTTCAACTACTCTTACAACTACATCATGATTTCTATGATGCTCAGCATACAATTACAAGTTGATATTGAGATCTACTGATGATGTGGGAGTCCCCTTTGTGTGCTGTGATTACCATTAATGAATAAAGAAACTGCTTTGGACCTATAGCAAGGTAGAACTTAGGTAGGCAGGGAAAGCTAGGCTGAATGCTGGGAGAAAAAAGGGCGGAGTCAGATAGACGCAATGGAGCCACTGCTAGAGATGTGCTGAAACTTTGCTGGTAGGCTAAGACCTCGTGGTGATATACAGATTAATGGGTTAAATTAATATGTAAGAGTTAGCCAATAAGAAGCTAGAGATAATGGGCCAAGCAGTGATATAATTAAGACAGTTTCTGTGTGATTATTTCGGGTCTGAGCAGCCAGAAACCAACAAGCAGACTGTTGCTACACACTGAAGACCATCTTGTTACATATAGGTGCCACTTTTGGCTCAACTAAGAAAAGATGGTGAGTCTAAAAGCTACACACAGCCTTGGATGACAGCACTCCAATACAGAGCTGGGGGGTCATGATTGCCAAGCCATTTAAATCAGAGGATAATGGGACTCACTGAAGATAAAATGCCAAGTATTTTTCCAGAGAGGCCAGGTGTTAAGTTGGAAATGTTTTGTGGTATCCTAAGCTACCAGCAACACCATCCACCCATCCTAATACTCTCCCAATGATGAGATGTTTTATTGACTGTGTAAAATCCATGTAAAATCACAGCAAAGACAGAACACAAGAAGAACAAGAATTAAAAGTACTTATGCTTTGCAGTGAGTTTACTGACTCTACCACCTTTCAAATTAGCAAAGCTTCTAAGCCATAGGAAAAGTGCAAACTCAGCAGTAAAATTAGAAAATTCGTTTTAAAAGGTATCTTAAAACAGTTTATTTCATCAGACAAACCTGGCCAAAAGTTTGATAAGGATGGGAATGTTTTTTGTCATTTAAAATTATGCTGGAAAGATAGTCTTAATTGGGAAACTCAAGAAGTTATTCACCATCCAATGTAATATAAGTAAGACTATAATGATGGAACATAAAAGTCTTTGTGGAGCTCAGACACTGAACTACACTAAACAAACCTGATCTCATCACCGAGCTACTGTCCCAGATGCAGTCTGTCTCAGCTTGTCTCTGATCACCTAATGGAAGTAGATATTTGAGAAACCCACCTGCTCTCCTTTTATTATCCTCTTGCTGTGTTCACGGTGAACTATTAATACTTCTGCAGTTTATAGATAACTTTA
Organism: Ondatra zibethicus; assembly: GCA_004026605.1. NCBI lineage: Eukaryota > Metazoa > Chordata > Mammalia > Rodentia > Cricetidae > Ondatra > Ondatra zibethicus. The sequence continues at coordinate 21,531 of PVIU01021325.1, forward strand.
ATCTGCATAAAAATTTAATTTCCATTCTCACACCTTTGTGTACAAATTTAAATAATCTCAAACTAGGAACCCGAGCCAACAGGAGCTCAAGACCATTTCCTGAGGCTCAGACATGGAGAAGAAAATCAAGCTTTTTTTTTTTTATTTTGCAGAAGTTTCCAAGTCCTAGAAGTTGAGATTTCTTTCATACAAGGAATTTTTTTTTCTGAAACAATTCCCTTCCTCTGTCTTTTTTTTTACAAACCTAATAAAGGTAATTAACCAACAAACATACATTTCTAAGGGCACCCAAAGTGAAACTTCAAAATTGCCCTTTTGAGGATAACTGATTGCATAAAACAATTTATAATGTATGCTAAACTATTATGTAAAAATAAATGCAAATAAATTATCTTGACTCTATCATAATTACTTAACTAAGCAAGGACCTTAACTAGTGATGTTCATTAATTCATTTAACAAATTTTTTGAGTTTATAGGATTTGAGACAGGCTATAAATAACAGATTAAATGTAACATCCCAAGTTCCACATCCTCATTGAACTTACAATGTAGGGGAGTTGATGGGGGAAAAGAAACATTTAAATAAATTGCTCTCTGAAACAAGATATGCACTGGACTATAAGCCATTAAAGAAAAGTATGTTTAGTTGGTATGGTTCTAACTTAAACGCTGTAGTAAGGGTGATGTTCTATGTATGGCTATATTATTGTTATCTTATTTCTTGTAAGAAAACTCATGTATTCTTAAAACATATCTATTAAATTATTGAATGAATGGATGAATTTAAACCTTCATAACATGGGTATCAGCTCTTACCAGCCTTCTGCTCCCTCTTCCATGAGTTTTTTGAGAGAGACAGTGAGGAACGCTCCATAGTCACTTGTTCTCTGTGCTTAGATCAGTTTGGAATCTCTGTATTAGCCAGTGTCCTCTGCCAAAAACAGCACCTCTGATGAGCCATGAGACCTGCACCAAAGAGAGATGAATTCAGAGGGGAGACGGATACTACGTCCATTTAGCAAAAATAATAGCAGTAGGTTCTTCCTTGAGCCTATGACCTGAGTCATGGCTTCCTGGGCAAGTTTACAGCTCTATACATGAGCTACATCCTGTGGAGTGGATCTTAAAATCCCATTTGAGAGCTGTTGCTTGCCCCCGTAACGTGTATTGCACCGTTGCACCAATGTTCATATCTTCCTATCTGTCATTATTTTAGCTTGTTAAGTTCCCTGCTGGGTTAAGACTTGATAATTTTCTCCTCCAGCAACCGATTTAGGACCATTTAATGAAAGGTAAGGAGCAGGTCATATTTCCATCTTGGTTTCTTCACATCCTGAGACCAAGGTGAGTGGTAGAGAAAGGTTCCTGTGGTGCCGCTCCTAGCTGAGGAGAAACTGACCACTGATGGTTACCGGGAGGGGAAGGATGAGCTTTCTTTATGAGGGTGGCCTAAAATAAGTTGCTCATAGTGCAGTGAATGACCCAACATCCAAGAACGTGCAGGCAGGATTAATTAGACTCCAAAGGGTCATTAAAAGGAGGCATGAGCTCTGGAAAGGGGTGGTGTGATCCGAGAGGAGTCGGAGTGGAACAAGCGAAAGATGGGTATTATCTAAGCATGTTGTTTTATGTATGATGCTACCAAAGAATATTTAAAAAATTAAAAAGAGTAAAGCTGGAAAGAAGCAGCTGTTTCCAGGTGACTTCCTGACTTCTCAGAACAGACTGTGTTCTCTGACTAAAAGGGTGCAATGTATCCAGCAGCCAGGTTAGCAACTCCACTGCGCCTGGCATTTAATTACAAATTATCAGACATGCAAAGAAGCATGAAAATAGAGGCCATAATAAAACAATCAACAAAATAAAATTGAACAGAAACTGACAGGTTTTGGCAGAAAATGAAGTTTAAAAGCTATTCTAACCATGTCCCACACATCAAAAAAAGTTCAGTAGATATTTAAAAATCTCTAAGCTGAAACTCTAGGAATGAAAACTACGCGTGAAGTGGAAAAATACAGCAGATGAGTTAACTGCAGACCTAAACTCGAGGTTAGTGGACTAGAAGGCAGAACAATTACAAACTGTATTTAAAGACAGACAGAAAAGATCTTTGTAACAAGTCAGAACACCAGTGAACTTGCAAGACAGATTCAACATAAGAGGTTTGAGACCTTAAGAGAGCAAACAAAGCAAAGAAAATATTTGAGGAAATAACAGGCAGAATTTTCCAAACTTGACGGAAGCTGTGAATTTGCACATAAGTGACACAGTGAATGCCCAGCACAGAAAGGAGGGAAAACCAAACAAAAGCAAACAAAAACCCCTGTAACACACATCAAATAAAACTGATTGAAAATACTTGTTTAAGAATAAAACAAAAAAGGCTAAAAACAAACGGCAACAATGAAAACTCTATAAGAAGTCAGAGAAAAACAAGCAAGCTAAGACCAAGAAGAACAGAAACATACCCGGAATGGGAAGTGATGTTATTGAAGTAGCTGCTCCACTCCATGGGTCTTAAAAGGAAGGCGTGAGAAAGGAAATTAGAATTCTATACCTAAAATGAATTGGTTTTCAATAATAAGACAAAATGCTTTTCACATGTTCTGATATTGGAAGACTCTGTGTCCCACATATTTGTTCTATAAGAAATGTTACGGATAGTTCACAGGTAGAAAGGGAGACAGAACAGAAATAAAGAACCACACATGCAAGAGTGAAGCACACAATGAATAGTTTCATATAAATCCCTGGAAATGAAATGGAGAGGCGAGGGGCGGGGCTTGGGCGAGGGGCGGGGTAAATAGGTTAGGGGGAAGCTATTAGATTGGCAGCTGCGCCTGCGCACTCAAGCATCCCTGATTGGCTCCTGTGCCTCCTCCAAACCGGCATCACCAGGGAAACGGTTCCTGAGCTGCAGACTCTACTGACCAGTTTCATGGCAGCCTCGAAGCAAACAGCCGTGGGGCCGTTGGTGGGAGCGGTGGTCCAGGGCACCAACTCCACTCGCTTTCTAGTTTTCGATTCCAAAACAGCAGAACTAATTAGCCATCATCACGTGGAACTGACACAAGAGTTTCCAAAAGAAGGATGGGTGGAGCAAGACCCCAAGGAAATCCTTCAGTCTGTCTATGAATGCATAGCGAGAACATGTGAGAAACTTGCTGGGGTGAACATTGATATTTCCAACATTAAAGCTGTGGGCGTGAGCAACCAGCGGGAAACCACTGTGGTCTGGGACAAGTTCACGGGAGACCCGCTCTACAATGCTGTGGTGTGGCTTGATCTCAGAACCCAGTCTACTGTGGAGACTCTCAGTAAGAAAATCCCAGGAAACAGCAATTTCGTCAAGTCTAAGACAGGCCTTCCACTGAGCACTTACTTCAGCGCCGTGAAACTGCGGTGGATGCTGGACAACCTAAGACCCATTCAAAAGGCTGTGGAGGAAGGCAGAGCCCTGTTTGGAACAATCGACTCCTGGCTCATCTGGAGTATGACAGGAGGAGTCAACGGAGGCGTCCATTGCACAGATGTCACAAATGCTAGTAGAACGATGCTTTTCAACATCCACTCTTTGGAATGGGATAAGGAACTCTGTGACTTTTTTGAAATTCCAATGAACATTCTCCCAAATATATGCAGTTCTTCTGAGGTCTACGGCCTGATGACAGCAGGGGCCTTGGAAGGCGTGCCAATATCTGGATGTTTGGGGGATCAATCTGCGGCACTGGTAGGACAAATGTGCTTCCAAGAAGGTCAAGCCAAAAACACATATGGAACAGGATGTTTCTTACTATGTAATACAGGCCATAAAAGTGTGTTTTCTGAACATGGCCTTCTGACCACTGTTGCTTACAAACTAGGCAAAAAGAAGCCAGTAATTTATGCATTAGAAGGTTCTGTCGCAATAGCTGGTGCTGTTATTCGCTGGCTAAGAGACAATTTTGAAATTATAACGACCTCAGACGAAATTGAAAAACTTGCAAAAGAGGTCGGATCTTCTTATGGATGCTACTTCGTCCCAGCCTTTTCCGGGTTATATGCACCTTACTGGGAACCCAGTGCAAGAGGGATCATCTGTGGTCTCACTCAGTTCACCAATAAATGCCATATTGCCTTTGCTGCATTGGAAGCTGTTTGTTTCCAAACCCGAGAGATTGTGGATGCCATGAACCGTGATTGTGGGATTCCACTCAGTCACTTGCAGGTAGATGGGGGAATGACCAACAACAAAGTCCTTATGCAACTACAGGCAGATATTCTGCACATTCCTGTCATTAAGTCTATGATGCCCGAAACGACTGCCCTGGGAGTAGCTATGGCAGCTGGAGCTGCCGAAGGGGTAGACGTTTGGAGTCTTGAACCTGAGGCTATGTCTGCAGTCTTGATGGAACGGTATGAACCCCAAATCCAAGCCACAGAAAGTGAAATTCGTTATTCAACATGGAAGAGAGCGGTGATGAAGTCAATGGGTTGGGTTACCCCCAGCGTTCCTGAGAATGGCGACAATGCTGTCTTCTCCTGTCTGCCCTTGGGTTTTTTCATAGTGAGCAGCATGACATTATTAATTGGAGCAAGATATGTCGCATCTTTTGAAGCGTAATTTCAGCCACACATTCTTAAGAAGTGACAGCTTTTTATAGAATGAATTTTGCCTTTTAATGTGAGGTCAAGGTCACTACCATCGGTTTAATTTTTATAAGCCACTTGCTACAGAACCAATGAGGTCCTACAAATAGACCGTAAAATAAAGGCTTTGAATAAAGAGATCACATTCTAAAAACAATATGAAAAATCTCTTGTGTTTTTAACATCAATTGTTAAGGTTGTCAGGATGGGGGAAAGCACTTTACGGTTTTCCTCTCCATTTTTGGTATTTTATTTGGCGTGCAACATTTACCTCGATATCAGTTAGAGAAGCCCATTTGTAAATTCAGAGCACATGGCAGCCAGTAGGTCAGAAGAGGGCTGTCTTGACCAAGACAGACCCAATTCCTTTAGTTTAAATAGGCATATATGTGTAGGAAAATATGTATGCATATTATTTACCAAGAAAATGTTTCCTAAAATGGTGGTACTTAACCTTAAACATTATGTGTCACATCCTAGCATCAAAATTTAAAAAAATAGAATACAGAATTTATATTGACAGATCAATATGGTTTCAATACTATTTCTTATGATTTGTACTTTTTTATTAACTATCTTACATCTAAGATAAAAACATAAAAGGCTGCAAATTACTGTAGTAAATATTACTATTTTCCTTCTTTTTTTTTTTGGAGAGGGGCAGTGTTTTGAGACAGGGTTTCTCTGTAGCTTTGGAACCAATCCTGAGACTCACTCTGTAGAGCAGGCTAGCTTCAAACTCACAGAAATCCACCCATCTCTGCCTCCCTAGTGCTGTGATTAAAGGCATGAATAAATATTATTTTCAAGAGGGAGATTATTGAAACAATATTAAATCATGTCTAACTATAAAAAGAATAATAGGGTCACAAAAGAACAAATGCAAGTATAAGTTTTAAACTCCCTATAACATGTTATGTGATATATTTTAAATTATACTTTGAAATGCATACTACAAACCATAAATTAAAAGAAAAATTTTATTAATTATTTAAATATCTAAGTTAGAAACACAAAATACTCAATTGATCCTAAAAACAACATAAAATAGATAAAAAGGAATACATAAAAAATAGGAAAATATACTTAAACGTAAGCATGCTGAGAAATACATTAACTATAAATGTTCCAATTATTTCAAACCAAAAGCAAGATTATCAAATTAAGGAAAGACCCAACTATGCCTGTTCATCCAGAAAGCATTACACATATATAGAAAAAAATTTAAAGAGGATTGAAAAAGTGTACCATGTTGGAATTTCTTTTTCACAAAAGAAATGTGAAGTGCTTATTCCTGTGGCAAAAGGCAAATTTCAGAACAAAGAATGTTACAGTGATAATATTATTTTACAGTGATAAAGACAAAAGGGTATACTCATCAAAATTTATAATAATCCTAAATATTTAAGCACTTTTTGATCAAACTTCAAAATATGCAAAGCATAAGTGTGGTAGATATGAAAGAAATAAAATATTAATTGCAGCAAGTGATTTCAACATCATCTCCTCCATGTCCAATATAGCAATAGCACATGAAAATGAGAATTTGGAAAGTATAGACTATTTAAATAATACCTCAACTTGACTTAATGGGCATTCATAGAACATGCCAACTGACAGCAACCTTTTCTTTTCAAGTGTGTATGAATCATCTACCACCAAAGACCATATCAAATTATAGCCCAATTTGTTTTCAATTTTGTATAGATTTGAGTACATACAAATTCACAAAAGAAATATCTTTGGGAAATTCCTATATGATTGGAAACTATATGAATAAGTTTTAAAAAGAGGAAGTTTTTTAATTGGATGAAAATTCATCATGTCATTGCATAGAAAGCATTATGCAGCAAGAGAAACCAGACCCAAACTCTATACACCTCACTGAACTTCTGTATGCTTAGAACAGGCGTTCTGAAGCTATGTGGTCTCATTCAGATAAAATTTGAGAAAACACAACCTGGAAACTGGAGAAATAGCTCAGTAGTTAAGAGCTTTGATTGCTCTTCCAGAGGACCTGGGTTTGATTTCCAGCAGCCACATGGCAACTGTAACTCTAGTTCCAGAGGATCTGATGCCTTTTTGACCTCCAAGGGAATTAGGTACACATGTGAGATGTGTGTGTGTGTGCATTTGTATGTGTGTTATCTGTTTATTCTTTGTGAATACAGAAACCGTAGAGTCCACAAGGCACCCTAGAGCTAGAGTTACCAGAAACTGTGAATCACAAGTTATGGATCCTGGGAACGACATTCATATTCTCTGAAAAAGTATGAGCTCTTGACTGCTGAATCATCATTCCAGCCCATTACCAAATTGTTGGGTTTGTTTTTATGCTAATTTATTGATTTTGAAAGATTTATTTATTCATGTGTGTGTGTGTGTCTATGTGCCCCTGAGTGTATGTCTGTGTAACACATACAGACAGCTGCTGGTGGAAGCCAAAGAAGGCATCAGATTCCCTGGTACAGGCAGTAGTGAGCTGCCCAAAGCAGCGGGTGCTGGGAACAAAACCCAGTACCAGTCCAAGAGCAGCAAGTACTTTTGTTCACTGTGCTGTTCACGAAGATGTTGTTATGAGTCAAAGGTTCTCTAGAGAAACAGAACTTACAACATTTGTACATATAGATGTACATATATATATTTGAATGACTTATATCAGCTAGTCCAACTATGACTGCTTACCAATGAACAGTCCAAGAATACAGTAGTTGTTCAGTCCACCAGGCTGCATGTCTCAGCTGGTCTTCAGTGTATGCCAGAATCCTGAAAAAGCAGGCTCTAATGCCAGTGAAGGAATGGGTTTGTCAGTGGAAGCAAGCAGAGAAAGAAAGAAAGTTTCCTTCTTCCATGTTCTTTTTATAAATTGCCAGCAGAAAAGGCTCATACTAAACATGGGGCTTCCCACCTCAAAAGATTGCGATTAAAAATGGGTCTTCCCTACAGACTAGATTCCCAAAAATCTAATACATGCAGAAGAGATAGGTCACACCTTCCTAGGCCGGGATGGAGGGGGGAGGGCCTTGGGCTTCCCACAGGGCATGGTACCCTGCCCCATCTTAAGGAAGCAGGGGGAGGGAGAAGGGTTAGTGGGGGAGCGGGAGGGGACTGGGAAAAGGGGAGGAAGTGTAAATTTTTTTGAATGAAAAATAAAAGAATGTATAAAAAAATGGGTCTTCCCTCTTCAAATGATTGAGTTGAGGAAAAATAATCCCTTACAGGTGTACATGGCTGCTTGGGTTTTGGTTAATTCCTGATGTAGTCAAGCTGACAACCAAGAACCGTCCTCGTAGGTATTAAGGAAAACATGAAGCTCAGCAGTCTCAGTTGTATTCCTCCCACTAACACCTTTCCGTGATTATCGGCTTTCCCCGTTTCAAGAAACACCTTTCCCTTTGTATATCGCGTTTCGTAATTTATCTTATACGACACTGGCAAATTATAGTATTTTACACTCAAACTATAAAGGTGCTTCTGTGTTTTCTATTATGAAAACAGCTAGTGAGCAACTTCTCTGTATGGCCACTAAACGGAACTTCCGGGCTAAACTGTGCAGGCGAGGTCCTACTGCACCTGTGCGATGAGGCAGGCGTGTGAGTGAGAGCGGCTGACCTGACACAGGAAGCATGAACACAAACAGCATCTCCACACAGTTTCTCAAGGGCGCGATTTGTGAACCAAATCAAGTGAGTGGTGACTGCAAAGAGAGGAAATAGATGAGGAGGAAGAGAAAGGGGCAGAGACTTAGAGAAGGAAGAGAAACAAAGAAAAGTGTGGAACCTAAGGGCACCTCAAGAGAGGCAAGATGCACTATTACATCTAGTTTAAGACAACACAGTATTTTAATATCATGGGGGAGAGTCATTAAGCAGCTACATAATCTCTGAATTAGCTCTAGGAATATCAACTATGTACACTGGACATAGAGATAACTTGCCCCTACTCAGAGTCCTGAATTATGTGTCTGGCTGATCTCTGATGCTTCTATTATGATCGTGATAAAAATGCCCAAAACCTCCCAGGGACGCTCTTGTACTCACTGATACCTCAGTGCCTGGGTCTAATGGTTATATTCAGCAATCTCCACTTAGGTAGAACATTATGTACCTCCTCTATGATTATTAGATATGGAAATTTCGCTCCTATGTGTTTCTTAAGAACATAGGAACTAATAAGATCTCCTGTGGTAATCATCCAGCAAAGTCCAGAGACAACATCATCTCAGTCAGTAACCTACTTTATCTTCCCACTGAAATGATGATTCTATATTCTGATTGTTTCAATCAAAACTTAATAAACTTAATATTTACATATTCATTGTAGTTCCTATCAACAACCTTTATTGCGGAGTTTATTTGAGCTTTGAAGAAATTGTGTGTGATCCTTGCCCTCTTTGTGTTTAGCATACATTACCGCTCATTAGCATGTCAACTCTCCCCAGACGACTTTATTTTAGCAAATAAAAGGGAAAGAAGGCCTTGATAGACCCTTGGTGAGAAAGTCTACAGCAGTAAGACCCTGTTAATTATCTTGTTTTAAACCATCTGAAATTCAGCTCATTGTAAACAATCCACAAATCTCTTACATTTAGTTAGGAGAGTATGTTTTTCAAATATCAGAAAAGCTTATAAAGCCAAAATTAGTAAGAAGATATTATGTCTCTAATAGTAACTCCAAAGATAATGGAGACTGCAAATAAGGAAAATTTGGTTTGTCTACAGAGCTTTTCCTCTGAAATCCAGAAGGTTGTGTGCACAGTTGACCCTCCATGTTTTCATTTCAGTGCAGCCTGGGCAGGAGATCAGGTCAGGAGATGGATAGAAACCCCTGAAGGAAGCTGTAAGCTGCTAATCTCTCCTGCTTGTCCTCACATTTTCATCACGGTTTGTCTGATCTTGAATGTATTTCACTGAAGCAACTGACTGATAACGTCTTCCCGATTCTTTTTCAAGTGGAGCACAGTTATCCACCATCAGTACTGTTTTCCTATTAAGAACACTTAGCAAAATGAACAAGAAAATAAACTTGATTCAAAATGAGTCTGGTTCTAGAATCAAGGAAAGAAACATGGCTGCCTTACAGCATTTAGTATTCTCAAAAATAGTATTCTCAAAGAAGCCCTCAGGAAGTGGCTAGAACTAAATAGGCCTGGAGTCCAACATCATCTAAAAGAAAAGTAAACGGAAAGCAGAATTATTGTTTCATAAATATATATTGGAAAAACTTTTGCAATGTGGTTTTAATGTTTTATATTGTCTCAAACAATACTGTGATACATTTTACAAGATGAAAGCAAAGGCAATATAAACACATCTGTGAGATTTATTATGGAATTTAGAATTTTGTCCTGGCAAATGAGTAATTTGGAGGATACACACATACATACCAGCTCCTATTGCCAATTGTTCCAGGCATGCTCTAGAAGAATCTGAATATCAGAAAATCATTCTTTGTTCAATAACAACTTCTAAATAGAAAATGCTTATAGAATTTTTGAGGAGTTGTTTTCTTAGTCAAAAAACGTAAATCTGGGAAAGAACTGCTGGATACAAATTCTCTACACAAAATTCTTGCTGCTCATTTTCACAACACATGGTCACCTAGGAAATCCTTTAATTTGGGGAACAGTAGAAAACTTTTGTCCTCCTGACCTGTGCATACCCACCCTCCTCCCCCGATCCTGTGTACCCC
>PVIU01021326.1:0-31851 GCA_004026605.1 Ondatra zibethicus
TTAGTTTCAATGCCAAGGCCTCAGTGAAGCTTTCTTTGGCTTCTTACACCTTCAAGAAGAATACATGAGAAAAAAGAATAATATGTTCAGGTTTTTGAAAATAGGACAATGAGTGGCTATTTCCTCAGGGCTCTTATGCCACCTTGTATACTATAAATATCTATTATGCATTTGGTTGTATTTTCTAGGCAAAGAATTCCTAGCTCCCCGAGGGTAGGGGACCTTGCTTCCTTTTTTTAACTTCTCCATAATTCAGACATTATTAGAAACATTTCAAGAATGAGGTGCTCAATAAGTGAATGAACTGAATATTTCATGCATGCTCTTAAACCAGCAATAGCCCACAGAAGACTGCTCCTAAGAGATATCTCTAGAGAACAGCAAGTTCTTCCTTGTACATGACTCAGTCAACAAATTAATAAAAAATTTGACTAATCTGGGACAATTGCCAGGTTCCTCATTCAATAGGAGGTCACTATGACCAGGACCACTGTCTCTGTAAGCGGTTCATTAAGATTCAGAGTTGATGTAAGCCTGATGGCAACTCATCCCACAGAAGATGTCTTCATGCCTCCCTGCCTGGATTCAGATGGCCCTAGAGATGGAGAGAGCTTAGGGGTGCAATCAGGAAGGGAAGACAGGAGAATAGGAAAGGAAAGAGAAAAGAGACAACAACTGGCATAAGGAAGACAGAGAAAGTGGCAGATGTACCTCCTTAATTCATAAGGTGGACACCATAGGAGTTTGAAGGTATCAGCTAGTTGATACCACCTCCATGTAAAATAGTATTAACTGAATTTCCAAAAGCATACACTTGATGCATTTAGTCACACACTCTTACGCACATAGCACTGGTGATGACCTCCCGTGCTCTTCACCCTTCAGATGATCGGCAGCAAGGTGCAGTAAACACGGGCCACGGTGTGAGGTAGATGGAGATTTATATCCCGAGCTGTGTGGTCTTTTCAAGTCACTCTCTGAGGCACATTTTCCTTATCTGTCACATGAGGATAATAATATTTACCGTGTAAGGTCGTCTAGATGCTGAAGATTAGTAGTACTTTAATGAGGTACTTAGGAAATATGCAGTCAACAAATGATAGCTACTATGATGATGCTGTCAGAAAGTAGCACAACAAAAAAAATCACAGACTTTGGAATCAAATTTTATTTGAACTCTGTTTCTGCTGTTTATTAGCTGGATTTCATATCATCTCAGAGAAATTAACTCCCTCCTCCACTTAAATTGCTACCTGTGCAGAGCTGTATGAGAGTTAGGAGCACAACTTCTGAAGTTTTAATCTTAGCTCTGCCTCTTACTGTGGAATATTAAGTAAATTACCTAATCAGCCTCTCTCTTCCTCTTTCTGTGTTGGTGCTAGGATTTAAACCTTAAGCTGTGTGATATTGTCAAGTAACACTCTGAGGTTCATGTTCCTCACCTGTCACATGAGGATAATAATATTTACCGTGTAAGGTTATCTACATTCTGAAGATTAGTGGTACTGTACATGAAGTACTTAGGAAGTAAACAGGCAACAGATGAGAGCTACTATTACGATACTGTCAGAGACTTGCATGCCCCAAGTTCTGGGATTACAAACAAGCATCACCATGTCTGGTGCCCTGTCCTCCACTCTAAGCCCTGGTACTATTTCTCAGTGCCTTTCTTTGAATACCATGCACTGTGTCAGGAACTCATTCTGGATATGCAGTATAGATTTCACTCAATAAACATGCTGAGGGGCTCTGACTTGCCTGCTTATTGAAGGAGACGTGGATTCTGAACACTGAGCTACATTTCACTTCCTATGAAAGCCAGGTATATGACTTCCTTGTCTAGCAGAAGTCACAGAATAGTGCCTAACCACAGATATTAAAATTCTCTTCTGCACATTTGGTTGTTCCATCAACATGTTCTAACCTTTCTCTGACCTAATCAACTAAAATGTAAAGTTCTAAGATATTAATGTCCACAAACACATTTGCAAAACAGAAAAGTTTGCTAAAAGCACATTTCTGTACAGAGATTCCTAATTGTCTGATTCTCTATGGACTCCTGTTATAAAGTTGAAGGCGTGTTCCCATGGAAACTGTCCCCAAAATGCACTGAATCAAAAGCTTTTGGTGAAGAAGGGTCAGCTCTGCTGTGCTGGCAAGGACTTGGTAAGACTGGGCAATGTGTGAAATGATGTACATAAAAACAAAATGAGACATAGTTAGAAAATAGTATAAGGAGTTAGCAACAGGACAAGTATCCATTCTTGGTCGCACAGCTATGCTCCCCCCTTCCAGCCTATATAGGAAGGATTAGGAGCCTCTACTTTAGGCTTTCATAGACTGCATTCTAAACCCTCTATTACACCAATAGCCTCTACTATCCTTTATTCCTTTTAGTAGAATCTCCACAACACTTACCATTTAACATATTGTGGGGTTTGCATATTTATTTTCTGTTCCTCTCCCATAAAAATGTAAGCAACAGGAAACGTGATTTAGGTTTTTTTTTTCTACTATTGTACCTTTATCATTTGGAACAATGCATGATTCATAGTAGATACTCAATAAATAGTTGTTGAAGGAGTGAACAAATTAAAGAATATTATTCACTCTGTCCAAGAAGTATGTTTCTTTCTCCCAACCTCCTTTACTCCATAGCTTCTTCAGGGACTTTCCTGAATCTTACACCTTAGCTTTGGTAGGATTCGCTGCTATAGAAGCGTTTACCTTCCCTATGAAATACAACTAAAGAATAAATTACATGTTTTCTTGTTTGTTGTCTTTGCCATTCAAGACAGAAGTTCTGTAAAGGTAGGGGTTGCATTCATTTTTCAGTGCCTACAACAGAGCTTGTCATCTATGATTGAGTCAGTTACTCACTGGAACAGGACATTTAAGCTCAAATACTTAATGATTATTATTGAACTTGGACATACATAAAGGACTTATGGAGTGGTCTTTTAAGGGATTTTTTTGAAGAGGAACTAAGATGCCTTCTGGTGAAGAATGCCATAAAGAATAACTGTGGAGGTCCACATGGCTGGAAAAACAGGTAAGCAGTGAGGGTAAAATCCACCAGAGCACTGGTTGAAGTGTCTTACCACTGTGTTTATTCTTTGATACAGATTTTGCAAAACTCAAGCCTGAATCAGAAAGAGAATGTGACATGGAGGATAACAATGAAAAACAGGCCAAATATGAAAACACCAGATAGCCTTATTTGGAGATATTTTTTAATTCAGTTTGAAGATGGAAGGATAGCCTGACTGACTCAAAAGAAGAACCATTGCCCAGATAATATGGCCACCAACATCAACTTTTTTATGGCAGTGCCATTTTTATATATACTGGCAGTGGTGGCTGTAGTAACAGCTAATCTGGAATACCAGAGACCTACAGATAAGTTCCATAAGAAGGAAGAATATGGTAGACGACAAACTGTGCTGAAGAATGCATCTTCTAACAGTGCTCTAAAAGAATTAAGGAGAGCAAGATGGCTCAGAGGATAAGATCACTTGACACATAGGCCTGAAGACCTGGCTTCAAACCCTAGATCTTACAGTGAAAGAAAGAATCAATTTCCAAAAGTTGCCCTCTGGCCACACATAAACTAGGCAACTATGAATCTCTGGTATGAATCTGTAGAATTGCCTATTCTAGACTTTTTATATGAATGAAATTTGAATGAAATGAAATTTGTGCCCTGGCAATGCTGAAGCATGCATGGCCGTCCACATGGCTGTTCTGTTGAACTTGTCTATATTGGGTTTCGTAGTCTAAGTTGATGAGGACAATTGACCAGGTCTTTTCCTCAAGGGAGCACTAGATCTCATTACAGATGGTTGTGAGCCATCATGTGGTTATTGGGAAATGAACTCAGGACCTTTGGAAGAACAGGCAATGCTCTTAACTGCTGAGTCATCTCTTCAGTGAACACACCATACTATATTGTGACTTTCTTCTTTCATTTAACACGTGTTTCAGGTTCATCCATGTTATGCCATCTATTCAAAGCAACACGAAACATAAAATGCACAAAAATACCAGTGAGTCAATTTTGTGTTGGCCAGCTACTCCATAGTGTCTGCCCTTGAATATGGTTGATATATCCAGTGACATTTCGTTGGAGAAAACTGATTTTCCCTTTCAAGGCAGGTATGAAATACAGATTTATTCTTGGTAAGATACAGGGCTTTGTGTCCACTTCCCCTTCTCAGTGCTGGGGTTTTGTCTGGTTTGAACCTGTGTAGGTTTTATCCGTGTTTTTGCTGTCTCTAGGAATTCACGTGTACATCACCCCTGTTGCATATGGAAGACATTTTCCTTGGAGTCATCCACCAGCTCTGGCTCTTAGAATCTTTCCACCTCCTGTTCTGTGGAAATCCCAGAGCATGGAGGGTAGTGATTTGATAAAGACCTCTTATTTAGGGCTGAGTCATCTAAAGTCTGCCACTCTCTGTACATTGTCCAGTTGTGGATCTCTTTTTTAATTCCAATCTTTTGCAAGAAGAAGCTTTTTGGATGAGGATTGAGTAATGTTCTGCTCTACGGGTATAACAATATGTCATCAAGAGTCATTTTATTGCTGTTCCTTTGGCAAAATATTAGTAGTAGGTTTTCCCCTAGGTATGTGACTTATATAGTCTCAGGTTCTTGGCCATTTTAGCAGTGTAATGTATGGATTGCATCTCATGATGTGGGCCTTAAGTTCAATAAACATAGTTGGTTACTCCCATAAAATTTGTGCCACTATTGCACCAACGTATCTTGCAGGCAGGTCTCTATGTAGATCACAGGGTTTGTAGCTCAGTGAAATTGATGATTACTTTTCTCTTCCCATAGAGTTCTAAGTAACTTCTAGCACTATGAATGTTAGTCTTTAGGGGTGAAGCTTACAGTTGAGTAACAGTTAGATTTCTCTGTTTGATGACACAAGTAAATTCTGTTGTCAGTAATAGGGCCTTACCTTCAGGGCCTTGAAAATATCCTGTTATATTTGGGTGGGTGGTCTATGAAACACCTTTGACCAACAACTCAACAAAATATAACCCATTCCTACCACTGGGGATTTTACTTTGTAGAAAAAGTATTAGGCATTATTTACCTCACTGTATGGTGACTCTATTTAAATTCATTTCACATATATGTATATTTTAGGAAGTTTCTTGGTTTCAGGTTTCATCAAGGAAGACCACCTGAGAAATCTCAAGTAGGAACAGATGGTCCGGATGTCTGAGTTCTACATCCAGAACAGATTCAAGGCTACTGTCAGAGATGATCAAGCCTCACAGGATACTCCAGTCAGAACTTGATCATAACTCTAATTTTTTTTTTAAAAAGGGAAAAATGGTGCTGGAGAATTGTCTATATTCTGTCAATCATGATTTAAATAAATGCTGATTGGCCATTAGCCAGGATGTATAGGTGGGACAACCAGACAGAAAGTAGAGGCGGAGCAAGGAGAATAGGAGAATTCTGGAAAGCAGGAAGCTCTCTCGGCACTCCTGCCAGACCACTGAAGAAGCAGGATGTGACCTGCCCCTCTAAAAAAGGTACTGAGCCATGTGGCTAACATAGATAAGGATAATGGGTTAATATACGTTATAAGAGCTTATACGAAGCCTGAGCTAATGGACCAATCAGTTTATAACCTAATGCAGACTCTCTGTGTGATTTTTCTTTGGGGCTTGCTGGCTGTGGGGTACCGGGCGGGACAGAAACTCCAACAAGCAGCCCAGCCTTCATGTTACAGTTTCTATGGTAGTAAGTTTCTATATGGCTTTTTGGAGGGCACTCAGTGTTTAATTTTCTCTCCATTATTCCTTCCATTATCTTGGAATACTATCTCCTTCACCACTTAATCCCCCTATTTTAGTTTCTCCTTTATCTCTTTATAAAACTACACTCTATTTCCCCTTTCTTTGGAAGTTTCTCATCCCCCCTCCCTGTTACCTAACTTCTGTGGTTATTTGCATTGAAACACGCATATATAAAGCTTAACAGCCATCATCCACATATAAGGAAAAACATGCAATGTTTGTATTTTAGGGGGAGTTTGAGTTACCTAACTCTGGATTTTTTTTTCTTTTTCCTAGCCCCATCCATTTACTTGCAAGTTTCAGAATTTCATTTTTCTTAATAGCTGGGTGATATTCCATTGCAAATATACTACACCTTCATTATCTATTCGTCAGGTGATGGATAGCTAATCTATTTCCATTTCTTCTTGTTATAAATAGAGCAGCAATAAACATTGATGAGCAACTATCTCTGTAGTAATATGTAAAATCCTTTGGATATATGCCCAAGAGTAGTATAGCTGGATCTTGGGGTAGACTTTTTCCCAGCTTTCTGAAGAACAGCCACATTGGTTTCCATAGTGGCTGTGCCAGTTTGCACTCTCACCAGCAATGAATAAATTCCCTTCTTTCATGCATCCTTGCCAGCATGTGCTGCCATTTGTTTTATTAATATTGGCCATTCTGACTGCGATAAGATGAAATGTCAAAGTAGTTTTAATTTGTGCTTCCCTGATGACTAAAAATGTTGAACATTTTAAAGTGTTTCTCAACCATTTGTGTATCACCTTTTGAGACCTCAGTTTAGTTCTATATTCCATTTTTAAATTAGGTTATTTGTTTTCTTGAAGTTCAGGTAGGTGTTAGTTCTTTATATATTCTAGTTATATAAACCTTATATCAGCTGTATGCTTGGTAAATATTTTTCCCCTATCTTTAGTCTACCACTTTGCTTGAATGATAGTGTCCTTTGCTGTATAGAAGCTTTTTAGTTTCATGGGGTCCCATTTATTAATCATTGGTCTTAATGCTGTGCTATCAGTGTTCTGTCCAAAAGTCTTTTCCTTTGCCAATGAACTCAAGCCTATTTCCTACTTTTTCTTTTGTCAGGTTCAGGGTATCTGGTAGTACATTGGGGTAGTTGATACATTTTGAGTTATGTTTATGTAGTAGAAATTGATCTATTTTCAATCTTCTACATAAAGCCATCCAGCTTGACCAGGACCATTTGTTAAAGATGGTATCTTTTATGCAGTATGTATTTTTGGCCATAGGTGTGTTGCATTATGTGTCTTCATTTCTATTCCATTGATCAGCATGACTATAACTTTTGTTTTTTGTGGGGGAGGCTTTGTTTTGCATCAGGGCAATGATGATCTCTAAAAATGAATTAAGAAGCGTTCCTTCAGTTTTTACTTTGCAGAACAACTTGGAGGAATATTGATATTAGTTCTTCTTTGAAGATCTGGTAGAATTCTACAATGAATCCATTAAAGCTTTGTTTTTTTTTTTTTTTTTTAGTTTGGAGATTTTTAAATTACTCATCAGGGGTTATAGGTCTATATAAACTCTTTACTTCATCTTTATTTAACTTTTGTGGGTTGTATATATTGAGAGTTTTACTCATTTCTTTTAGGTTTTCCAATTTGGTGAAGTACAGATTTTTAAAGTTTATCCTTATGATTCTCTGAGTTTCTTTTTTTTTCAAGATTTGTTTATTTATTATGTATATAACATTCCTTTCATGTATGCTTGCATGCCAGAAGATGGCACCAGATCTCATTATAGATGGCTGTGAGCCACCATGTGGTTGCTAGGAATTGAACTCTGGACCTCTGGAAGAGCAGTCAGTGCTCTTAACCTCTGAGCCATCTCTCCAGCCCTTCTCTGGGTTTCTTTGGTGTCTTTAGTAATGGCCCACTTTTCATCTCTAATTGTATTAACTTGGATATCCTCTCTCAGTTTTTTAAAGTTAATTTTGCTAATGGTTTGTCAATCCTGTTGATTTTCTCTAAGAATCGCCTCTTTATTTCATTGACTCTTTGTATTGTTCTTTTGTTTCCATTTCATTGATTTTAGTCCTAAGATTGATTATTTCTTTATCTAATCTTTTTGGGTGTTAGTTTTTCTTTTTAGTCTGGAGCTTTCTGGAGTACTTTTTAGTTACTAATAAGAGATCTCTTCAATTTTTTAATGTAGGACTTGGTGCTATGAACTTGCTTCCCCAAACTGTTTCCATTGTGTCATTTTCATTTAATTCCAAAAAGTTTTTAATATGTTTTTTGATTTTTGTCTTGACCCAATTTTCATTTAATGTGAGTTGTTGAGCTTCCATGAGTCCATATACTTTCTATTGTTTCTATGGTTGATATCCAGTTTTAATCCATGGTGGTCAGATATGATGTTGGGTGCTATTTCAATTTTTTAAAATATCATTTGAGACTTTTTTCTGTCCCAGTATGCAGTCAATTTTGAAGAAAGTTCCACGTGCTTCTCAGAAGAAATTGAATTCTTTAGTGTTTAGTTGGAGTGTTCTATAGATGTATGTTATGTCTGCTTGATGTATGGTGTTATTTAACTCCAGAATTTCTCTTTTTAGTTCTTGTCCAGATGGTCTATCTATTGGGAAATGTGAGGTATTGAGATCACACATTATCACTGTGTTAGGGTTAATGTGTGACTTTAGCTGTAGTATGTTTCCTTTATGAACGTGTGTGTCCTTGTTTTGGTGCATAAATGTTTAGAATTACCATATCCTCTTGGAGGATTTTTTCTATAATGAATATGTGGTACCCTTCCCTATCTCTTCTGATTAGTTTTGGTTTGTAGTCTATTTTGTCAGATATTAAAATAGCTATACTGGCTTGCTTCTTCCTTTAATTTGCTCAGAATATCCTTGTCTATCATTTTACTCCAAAGTAATGTCTGTCCTTGATGGTGAGGTATGTTTTTTGGATGCAGTAGAAAGATGGATCCTGTTTTCTAGTCAAACCTGTTAGTCTATGTCTTTTTATTGGGAAATTGAAGCCATTAGTATAAAGAGTTATTAGTAAGTTGTTTGTTAATTCTTGTTATCTTATTATGTTATGCCCCCCCCTTGACTAACTGTTCTGGGATTATTTATTACTTGTGTCCTCTTGGGTACAGTTAATGCTTTTTCCAGACCAAACTTTCCCTCTTGTGTCTTATGTAGAACTGTATTGGTAAGCATAGACTGCTTAAAATTGTTTGTATCATGAAATGTTTTTTTTTCTTCTGTTAGCTGTGATTGATAGTTTTGCTATGGTAGCCTGAGTTGGCATCTGTGGTCCCTGAGGCTGTAGAACATCCATTCAGGCTCTTATGGTTTTCTGATGAAAAATCAGGTAGTACGCTAATGGGCCTGCCTTTATATATGAATTGTCTTATTCCCTTGCAGCATTTAATATCCTTTCTTTGTTCTATACATTGAGCTGACTTGAATGTCATTAGAAGTTTTTTTCTAATCCTATCTACTTAGTGTTCTGTATGCTTCCTGTACCTAGACAGGCATCTCTTTGTTTAGATTGGGGAAATTTTCTTCTATGATTTTTTTGTTAAAAATAGTTTCTGTGCCTTTGACCTGAGTTTCTTCTCCTTCCTCTATACCTATTATTCATATGTTTGGATTTTTTCATAGTGTCCCAGATTTACTGGCTGTTTTGTGCCTGCATTTTTTACAGGTTTAATGTTTTCTTTGGCTGAGCTATTGATTTCTTATACCTTATCTTCAATACCTGAAATTCTCTCTTCCATGTCTTGTAATCTGTTGGTGAGTCTTATTGTGAAGTTTTAGTTTGACATACTGAGTATTTCATTACCAGTTTTATTTCTATTCAGGTTTATATTGTTGACTCTATTTCTTTGTTAAATTCTACTTTCATGTCTTGAATTATTTTCATCATTTCATTCAACCGTTTGTGTTTTTATAGTCCTCATTAATGCATTTATTCACATCCTTTTTAAGGCCTTTGAATATATTCATGGTTTTTTGAAGTTCTTGTCTTGTGCTTTGGCTAAATTGCTTTCGTCAGGGCATTTCTGGCTTCTTAAAGAGGCATATTGTCTTTGATGTTCATGTCTCTGCTCTTGTACTGAATATGGAGATATGATGTGTTGTACTCTATCTATACATTTGGAGTTATGATGTTTGAGGTGTTTCTTGATGTAGATATTTGGTCTTTCCTTTGTGTGGGTGTTTCATTCTTTAGTTGTTGTTGCCCAGTCTGAGTCATAGTCAAATGTGGTGACTATGGGATCCCTGGTCAAAGAGAAGTTCTGTGGTCTGGTAGAGTAAAAAAGAGCTGGAAGTGGCTAGCAGGGAAGGGGGAAAGAACTGGAAGTGGCTAGCAGGGAAGGAGGAAAGTTGACATCAAGAAGAACTAGGGAGACCCCAGGTCCTAACCAAGAGGATGAGTTCCTAGAAGATTTCAGTGCATATTGTACTGAGTTCTAAAAATAATCTGATGGAGCCAAATATTTTCAGTGTGAAAATTTCACCTTGGTGTGACCTTAAATTAGAAAGACAATGGTCTTTGCTTTCCAAAACTAACCCAAACTTTCTTTAAAACAGAGCAAATCTCCAGAAAAATAAGACAATGACTTCAGCGTTTGAGGGAATACCAGAAAAATCTCAATAGGTCCTGATTATTTGGAGGACTAGAATTTAATTCTGTCCCTATTGCAACCATTCAAGCCCTAGACTAAAGAGTAGGCGTTTACCTCATGGCACTGGTAACCCGACTCAGTAGAATACAAATGACAGTTTCTAAATATCTAAAATAGAACAAATTAGAAAACTTTCTCAGCAAATCAGCAGTTTTCAAAGGTTTATAAAGTATTGGAACATGTGGCTGGCTCTATTTATCTTTTGTTCTTTCTTAATAGTTTATCCTAACAAAGGTGAAAGACAGACTCTGGCACCAATATCTGTGAACATCTTGCTATAACATTATCTCAAATATATTTCTGAACCAGTTAAACATACTAACATGACCTCTTTATCTGTTTCCTACAAGTATACCAGACTGCATTTGTTATCTTTGTTATTATTCTACCCTGTGTCCCTGAAACTCCAGAATTATCCTTTCCTCTTTCCATCTTTCCCTCATCTGTCTATTCTATCTCAGAATGTCCTCATACTTATTCACATTTTGTTCTCTTTGCTCAGATTGCCCTTTCCATTCTTTCTGTCTAGTGAAGACCTACTTATCCACCCTCTCAATTCACAAGTCAATTTCTTCATGATTTTCCAAGGTAGAAGAAGTAGGCAATTTGTCTTTTAGGTTACATACATTTCAATGATAATATATTGTATCATTATCTTTTTTTAAATCTCTGACAATTTCACTAAACTCAATGCTTTGGAGTGGATCTACACTGAGTCATCTTTATATTACCAGGCCCAAGTACAAAGGCCACTAAAGATAAGGTACCTTGAAAATACTTGCCAATGATCAATAGTTTACTGATACAGTCTTGTAAAAGTTTTCAACAAAGTCACATTGGCAAATGGATGTAAACATCATAAACACCTGTATTCAGATGCCCACAGTGATGGATATAGGATTTAATACTAGGAAACTTTATATAAAAATAAAGGGATTTTAAAATATATTAGTTACTTTTCTATTGGTGTGATAAAATACCACGACCAAGGCAACTTTTAAAAGAAGAAGCCTAAGAGTCCATGATGGAGAGTGAAGGCAACAGGAGCAGGAAGCCAAGAACTCAGATTTTTAACTGCAAGCCAGAAGCAGAGAGAGCACACTAGGGATAAGTCAAAGTCTTAAGCTCTCAAAGCCAATCTGCACTGACATACATCCTCCAGCAAGGTTACACCTCATAAACTGCTCCAAACATCTCCAAATAGCTAGAGACCAAGTATTCAAATGCTCAAGACTACAGAGTATATTTCTCATTCAAACGGCCACATCTCCCATAATGTTTTTAAAAGCTATAGTCTCTTGTAGCTGGTGTTAAACTCTTGATTCTACCTCTACTCTGCCTCTACATCAGAATTCTGGGTTACAGGCATGGGCTACTACCACTTGCTCAGAAAAACATTCTTAACAGATAATTTCTTTTGAAAAAATAGAAAAATAGTAATCATTCCTTTAAATGTACAAAAAAATAAAGCTATGGGTGAGCTCTAGAATTTTTACATAAATATATTTAATTTAAGGGATGATAAGTAACTTGATTTATTCAAAATTATAATTACTACACATATACTTCTCACTAGGTAAACAATTTCAGAGTTCATATTCATACCTTGTTAAAGTAATTACATATGTTTTAGCAAAGAAAAATTCTATAATAAGTTGGTTGTTTTGATCATGTGAAATATCTTAATTTTCTCTTCAAATATAGTCTGGCAAAAGAACCCTTCACCATTATTCATTATTAACCTGCTGAATAGTAGATGATTTTCCTTGGATGACCTTACAAGTATCTGCTTCAAGTAGCTTTGGAAAAAATCATTATTTACTCTCCTTATGTAGATATGAAATTAATCTGAACAGAATAAAAAATGAATCATTGCTTTAAGGTGTATTAGTGTGTACCTTCTAAAGTAAAGCCTCCATCTACCACTGAGTTGAAGAACCTGCAGTAAGGCTACAGCAAACAACAAAAAAAGCACTTTTCCAGGAAAATGTCAGGACTGTTGTAGTTAATAATCTGATTCAGAAGTCGGACTGAAGGTTGGTCTCAATGACCTCTAATTTCCATTTCAATGCCAATATTTTATGGTCTATAAAATCAAATCTTCCTAACCTGTGATTTAAATGTATTTACTTTAAATAAAATCTGCCTTACCATGAACCACATTTGTTAATCAAATCACATTTTCAATGTCTTTCATTAAAAAACTAAAACCAAAGATGCCTTTCATAATAAGAGGAATTAGAAGCAAATGACAAACTTAAAGCACACACTGGGCCTTGGTGGTGGTGATGGGGGGAGAACTCTGTAGTAGAACACTTGCAAGTATGCACATAGCAGAGAGTTTCATACCCAGCAACACACACACACACACACACACACTCATGCATGCATGCACTCATGCACATGCACACACACACACACACATACACACAAGAATATTCATACACACTGAATGTAGATCACTGAGGTGAATGTGGTGGCACACACCTATAATCTCAGAACTTGGAAGGCTGAAGCAACAGGAAGATCTTTGTGAGTTTGTGGCCAGCATGGGCCACAAACAATGAGTACTAAGCATGCCAGAGCTATAGAGAGATCCTATCTTAAAAAAACTCACATATCAGGTATAATGCTTCAAATCTGCAATACTAACACTTGGGAGGCAGGAGAATGAGGATCTCCTCAGGTTTGATGCCTATATGGTCTACACTGTGAGAACCAAGCTAGCCTGGGCTGTAGAGTAAGACCTTGTCTCAGAAAAAAAGTATGGCACTAGGAAGATGGTTCAGCTGGTAAAGTATTTGCCATGCTATCATGAGGACCTGAATTTGGATCGATACCCACATAAAAGTTAGTCTGGTTGATACATCTGTAGTGCCAGCACTTGGGTGGGGGGGGACGGGAGAGAGGAGGATCCCTGGAACTTACCTGACAATCTGGCTGAACAGGTGAGCTCTAAGTAGGAGACCCTGAGTGAAAATATAAGTTAAAGGGAAACTAAGGAAGACATTCAACATCAACCTATAGCCTTTCAACACACATATACATTCACATTTACATACATCTATGTGCAAATACGCACACACAGGAACACATAAAATCACACCACACACCACACACACACACACACACACACAAAGTATGTGGGAACTCTTAAAATGACAGAACTGAAAGTGGGAACTGAAGATCACTTTCTAATAAAATGTTGACAATAATTATCCACATAGGTGAAAAGGTAGAAATATAGCTGAGCATGATGGTGCATGCTTATAATAGCAGCATCTCAAAGCCTGAGGCACAGAATTGTAAGTACAAGAATAGTCTGGGCTACCTACTGAGTTCCACGCCAGCCTGCACTACAGTCTTGCCTCAGAAAAATAAGGGACAAAATGAAAAAGAAAAACAAAGGTACAAGGTGATGTCCTGTATTGGTTTAAAAAGAAGCACCAGATCAGAGATTATATAGCTCTAGTATTTAAATTATTTTTGAGGTAGAGTCTCACTATGTAGCTTTAGCTGGCTTGGAACTCTTAGTGTAGACCAGGCCAATCTCAAACCTCCACCTGCCTATGCCTCCTGACTGCTGTGTTTTAAACATGTGTATGACCATGCTCCACTCCTATTAAATATATTTTTAAATCTTCTTTTAAACATTACATCCTGACCACAGCTTAAACATTACATCCCGACCACAGCTTCCCCTGCTGCCAATTCCCCAGTTCTCCCTAACATACCCTAGACCCCAGATCCACTCATCCTCCAATTACATTCAGAAAAGAACAGGCCTCCCTGAGATATCAACCAAACATGGCACAAGTTACATTAAGGCTAGGCACAAACCCTCATATCAAGCCTGAACAAAGCAACCCAGTTGGAAAGGGAAGGGGCCCCAAAACAAGCAGTGTCAGAGACAGCCCTGATCCCACTATACTATAATCCTTATTCTCCCTCTTCTGTGGGATTCCCTGAGTTCTGCCTAAAATTTGGTTGTGAGTCTCTGTATCTTCTCCCATCAGTTGCTGGAGGAAGCCTCTCTGATAATAAATTGGTCTAGGCACTGATCTAAGAGTATAGCAGAATATCATTAGGAATCATTTCACTGACTTTTTTTGCCAGTCATATTTGGTTTTATCTAGGTCTCTGGGTTATTCAACCTTTATTTCCTGGTCATCCAGGTAGTGTCAGGCATGGACCTCAAGTTAGACCAAAAATTGGTTGGCTACTCCCACAAGTTCTGAGCCATCATTACCCCAGCACAGGAAGGACAAATTTTATAACAAAGGTTTTGTGTCTGGGTTGGTGTGCCAGTCATACCACTGGAAGCCTTGCATGGCTATAGAAGATGACTGGTTCAGTATCTGTATACCTCATTACTAGGGGTCTTCAACAAGGTCGCCCTCATAGACTCCAGGAAGTTTTCATCACGCTAGGTTTCTACTTCACCTCAGAAATGGCCCCAGTTCCTGTCACCTCTCCCTTAATTACTCCCCACACTTGATTTCTCCTGTTCCCATCCTCACCCACGCCAAGTCCACCAGCAAAATCTATTCTATTCTTTCCAGGGAGATCCATGTATGAGCCCTCCTTGTTACTTAGCCTCTCTGGGTCTGTGAATTGTAACATGATTATCTTTTACTTTACAGCTAGTATCCACTGATAAGTAAATATATACTATTTTTGTCTTTCTGTGTCTGGCTTACCTCACTCAGGATGATTTTTTTTCTAATTCCATCCATTTGCCTGCAAATTTCATTTCATTGTTTTTAACAGCTGAATAATACTCCGTTGTATAAATGTACCACATTTTCTATATCCATTCTTGGATTGAAGGACATATAAGCTGTTTCTAGTTTCTGGCTATTATGAATAAAGCTGCTATGAACACAGTTTAGCAAGTGTCCTTGTGGTATGATTGAACATCCTTTTAGTATATGCCCAGAAGTGGTATAGCTAGGCCTTGAGGTAGATTGATTCCCAATTTTCTGAAAAACCACTATACTGATTTCCAAAGTGGCTGTACAAATTTTCACTCCCACTAGCAATAAAGGAATATTCTCCTTGCTCCACATCCTGGAGCAAGAGCTGTCACTTGTGTTTTTGATCTCAGCCATTCTGACAGGTGTAAGACAAAATCTCAGAGTCATTTTAATTTGCATTTCTCCGATGGTTAAAGATGCTGAACATTTCTTTAAGTGTTTCTCGGCCACTTGAGATTACTGTGTTGAGACTTCTCTGTTCAGATATGTACCCCATTTTTTAAATTGGAAAACCTTCACAATAGCCACAAATAATATAAAATATCTTGAGATACTATAACTAAGCAAGTGAAAGTTGCTATATGACAAGAACTTCAAGAAATAAATTGAAGAAGATGTCAGAAGATGGAAAGATCTCCCATGCTCATGGATTGTTAGGAATAAATTGTAAAGATGGCCATTTTACCAAAAGGAATCTGCAGATTCAACACAACCCCCATCAAAATCCCAACACAATTTTTTACAGACCTTGAAAGGACAATTTTCAACTTCATATGGAACACCAAAAATAAACAGGATAGCTATAAAAATTTTGTACAATAAAGGAATTTCCAGAGTTATCACCACCCCTTATTTCAAGCTATACTTCAGAGTTATAGTAATAAAAACCACAAGGTATTGGAATAAAAACAGACAGATTGATCAATGGAGTCAAATTGAAAACTCAGAACATAAATCCAAACACCTATGGTCACCTGATTTTTGATAAAGAAGGCAGAAATACCTACTGAAGAAAGAAAGTGTCTTCAACAAATGGTGTTTATCTAACTGAATGTAGGTATATAGAAGAATGCAAATAGATCCACATTTATCACCCTGCACAAACCTCAACTCCAAATGGATCAAAGACCTCAAGATAAATCTAGACACACTGATCCTGATAGAAGAGAAAGTGGGAAATAGCTTTGAACACATTGGCACAGGAGACAACTTCATGACCAGAACACCAATGGTACAGGCACTAAGATCAAGAATTAATTAATGGGACCTCATGAAACTGAAAAGCTTTTGTAAGTCAAAGGCCACTGTAAACAGGACAAAACGGCGGTCTACAGAATGAGAAAATATTTTTACCAACTGCACATATGACAGAGAACTGATTTCCAAAATCCAAAATTGTTATGGGCTAGCATTCTTGTTCACTGTAAAGATTTGTCACTCGTATTAGTTTAATAAAATGCTAATTGGCCAGTATCCAGGCAACCAGACTACGAGGATTCTGGGAAGAAGAAAGTCAGAGACACAGTCACCAGCCAGATACAGAGGAAACAAGATGAGAATGCCTCACTGAGAAAAGGTACCAAGCCACATGGTTAAACATAGATAAGAATTATGGGTTAATTTAAATTGTAAGGGCTAGTTAATAATAAGCCTGAGCTAATAGGCCAAATGGTTTATAATTAATATAAGCCTCTGTGTGTTTCTTTGGGACTAAATGGCTGCAGGACCAGACAGAAACTTCCCACTACAAATGGTGCCCAAATGTTTGGCAAGAATTTCTACATAAAGCCTGAGAAAGCTTTAAAAAGAATTCTAGACATACAAGAACAGAGTCAAGTGCAGCTTCTTGGTAACCATCTTTTCTCTGGTATGCTCTGCTAGTTGGCAGCAAGCAGAGGCACTGCTGCTTTAAGAGAGGCTTCCTGACTCAGCATTAGCGGCAAAACCTTGCAGTTCTTTTAATAGGCTCTGCCACCAAATACTTAAATGGTGTTTATAAGCAGCCTGAGACAGGCTTCTTGGTGGTGGCATGGACCTAGAAACTCTGCAGTTGTGGCAATAAACATGGTTTCTGCCAATACTTGAGCCATGAAGTTAGACTCTCGGAATGCTAAGGCATGTATGGAGCCAGTTGCCAAAGCTGCTGCTTTAATACTAGCCATGCTGTTGAGTAGCTTGAAGACTCATGCAGTCAGAAAAAAATAGAGATATATAGTTACGACAGATTCCAACAAAAACTCTCTGAATGATGGACAGTGTATTTAAAAATATATGTAGGCTTGTGAGAGTAAAGGAAAAGGATAGATAAAGTTCTTCAAAGTGAAATGGTATAGTCAGGTGTGGTGGCACATGCCTTTAATCCCAACACTTCGGAGGCAGAGGTAGGCAGATCTCTGGGAGTTTGAGGCCAGCCTGGTCTACAGAATGAGTTCCAGGAAAACCAAATATACACAAAAACTCTGTCTCATAAAACCAAAAATTAAAAAATAAAAATAAAGAAATAGAGTAAAAAGAAGTCACGTAAAGATGAAAAATATACAAAGAATCTGCATAATGTATGTTATTGTGTTGTTTTTGAATTGTTTGGTAAGGAAGGAACAACAGCTTCTAAAAGATACTTGATTATAAATGCTGCTGGATTAATCCAACCTATATATTTTGAAAATGCCTTGACTTCAAAATTTAAGTCAAAAGATATATTACTTTGGAGAAGAGGTTTTGCTTTTGTTTCTACAGAAATTAGATGCTGTGAGTTCATTCTGGGTTAATAAAAATAAATTTTGATCAAGGAAGACCCCCTGAAAAATCTCCAATGTATATAGGTGGCACAGATGTTCCAATGTTTCAGAGCACCTCTGTTGTGGTCTCCTCTGAGTTCTACACCCAGAACAGCTTCAAGGCTGCTGGCTGAGATGATCCAGCCTCACAGAATACTTCAGTCAGGACTTGACCATAATCCTGAATTTTCTTTGGGTCCCCCTAAGATTATCAGTGATTGGGGAATCATCAGTAAACAGCCTAGAAAACTACACCCACATTCCCGAGAAATAGATTATGGATTTTTTCTTTGTTTAGATTGTTGATTAAAAATTGTTATAGATAGTGGTCAGGAAAAAGTCTAAACAAAGGAGATTAGATTCAGATTTCTTGTTTTGCAAAGAAAAAGGGGAAAAATTTGTGGGATACACTCTTGTGCACTGTAAAAATTTGTTACTTGTATTGATTTAATAAAATGCTGATTGGCCAGTATCCAGGCAGGAAGAATAGGGAGGGTAACCAGACTTGGAGGATTCTTGGAAGAGGAAATGTTTGAGACACAGTCACCAGCTAGATACAGAGGAAACAAGATGAGAATGTCTCATTGAGAAAATGTACAAAGCCACGTAGCTAAACATAGACAAGAATTATGGGCTAATTTAAGTTGTGAGAGCTAGTTAACAATAAGCCTGAGCTAATAGACCAAACGGTTTATAATTTTAAACAAAGAGCAATATCATATAGAAACAAATACTTTACACTGGTATGGACTTTAATTTATTGATACAAATTTAAGGTCAATTTCATTGTATGTATATTTCTACTCTTGTTTAAGGTATTATGTTTATACAGCTCATTTTAAAATGTAATGTATAATTTAAAATACAGGTTAATAGATAGTCACCTATAATAATCAAACTTTTAGTCATGTTAGGTAGTCCTTCTAGATATACAGAGAGAAATTCAAATTAGATTAAATAACCTTCAAAGACTTCAAAGACCTACAAAATATGGCATTTAAAACATTTTAAGAATTTAGACTGTTCATGACAATGAGACACATCTGCTCCTGGCAGCACCAATTACTTTAAGAGGAAGATGGGTATCAAAGAGGCTCCTTAAGGAGTTTGCTAGCCATTGTGGGCAAGAAACTGCTCTTGCCCAAACTGCTTGATTGTATGCTGTATAAACTGGATATACAGGACCCACAGAAGAGTGACTGCTAAACTTGCCAAAATAAGACAAGATAGTCCTTCAGGATCCCTGCTTCACAGAGTAAACTGCTAGATATTCTGCAGTACACAGAAGAAAACAACTGATGAATTTTACCAATACAAGGCAAAGCAGATCTTCAAATTTTCTGTTTCATGAAAAAGTGTGCCAGATGCTCTAGGCCTATAAACTAAAGATGGATGCCCAAGATTACAAAAGAACTTTGGGTGACTGTCAAGGCAACATGATGTCTCTGCCAATTCTAGAGCTTTTGAAGCTGCTTATAATGCACTTCCTGTTTATTTAGGTAATATTATATCCTTCTGGAGTCTTTGATGGTATTGAAGCCTAGACAGTTATAGTTATAGTTTTCCTTAGTTATGATAAAAGATAAATTAGATATAAAACTTTAGACTCACAACAACAGGAGAGATTATAGGATATTTTCTTAAACTTTGCCAGATACAAATAGACTAAATATTGTAACTATAATTCTTGTTCAATACCTGTTTTGTTATATGTAATTTTACTATGTTAAAGTTAAAACCTTCCTTTTTATTTAGATAGAAAAGGGGAGATGATTTGGGATTCCCTCTGTATGCTGTGAATATGTTTTATAGCCATTGGTTAATAAAGAAGCTGTTTTCGCCAATGGTATGGAAGAATATAACCAGGTGGGGAAACTAAACTGAATACATAGAGAAAGAAGGCAGAGTCAGGCAGATGCCATGAAGCTGCCCAAGAAGCAAAATGTGAGGTAACAATCCACGAGCCTTGTGGTAAAATATAAAATAATAGTAATGGGTTAACTTAATATACAAGAGTTAGTTAATATGAAGCCTGAGCTAATAGGCCAAAGAGTATGTAACTAATATTAATCCTCAGAGTCATTATTTTATAAGCAGTTTCAGTAACAGGCAGGCAGAGAATACCCAAATCAGGGGAACCAGTAGGACATGGAATATTTCTAGCTACAAGGAGGGATTAATCTGGGTCTGATTGGTGGAGGAAAGGTTAGTCTGAGGGCTGATTGGTGAGAGCTGGCTCAGTGGCAGTGTAGGGAAAGCTATCTTTAGCTTGCAGAATGTTGGGGGCATCTGTTGAGCCAACAGAAAGGCCTTGGGGGCCTGCCGAGTCAGCAGAAGACTGTAGGGTGCCTGCTGATGGTCACCCATAAGTTGTGGTTTTCCTAAGACCTGATTGCTCAGCTCTGTCCTGTTATAGTGAACCAAAAGTGAGGCCTGGCCTCTGTTGGGTCACAGGCCTGCTGCCCCCACCCAGGCCCTTTCAGTGATCAGTATTTATTTGGGTCCAGTCCATACATGATCATTAACTTACGGAGCTGTTTGAAATTCTCATCAGTGCTCTTTTACTTTAGAAAAAAATTCATTTTTAACTTTTTCATGTGGAAACTTTGCCTATTGTTCTAGCATAAAGAGAAAGCAAAGTAGGGTATGCTGTGGGATATCTGTTTAACTAGGCAAAGATATGTTACATTTGTTTATCTTGCATTTGTTTAATGATGTAAAGATGTGTTGCTTTGCCGGCCTAAGGAACCGGATTGATCTAATAAAAAGGTGAATGGCCAATAGATAGGCAGTAGAGGGATAGGCTGGGATGTTAGGCAGAGAGAATAATTGGAGGAGGAATCTAGGCTCAAGAGGAGAGAAAGAGAGAGGAGAGACCAGAAAGAGAACAAAGGAGAAAGATGGAAATGTCTGGAGCCAGCCAGCCAGGCAGCCACCAGACAGACGTGGAAGAAGCAGGAAAAGTAGGACATACAGAATGAAAGAAAGGTAAAAAGGCCCAAGACAAAACATAGATGAAGAGAAACAGGTCACAATAAGTTATAAGAACTAGTGAGACAGCATAAGATAAGGCTGAGCATTCATGACCAATGAGTTTTCATGTCATTATTTGGTAGCTGGTTGGTGGCTCAAAAAAACACCTGTTACAAGGGTAGGGATTTTAAAGGCATTTCATGTGTGTGTGTGGTGGTGCACATATGTCAGACTGTATTTCCTGGAGAATTACAGCACACACACGCACACACTACTACTACTACTACTACTACTACTACTACTACTACTACTACTACTACTACTACTACTACTACTACTACTACTATTACTACTACTACTCTCTCCAGATAGGGAGCCTACAACAGACCAAAGTACAGATACCACAAAAGTCCAGCTTGATAAACCAATGATTTTTATTGGTGTTACAGAATTGTGGGTGAGGGATTATTTCCAGGAGCAGAAAAAACTCTAGAGTGCTGCATCACCAAAGCTCACCCCAGCATGAGTGACAGCTTGGAAAAGCTTTGAACTGGGAGCACAATTCAGAGCCTGCAGGCAGCTCAAGAGGTTGGAGAGTGTCCTTTCCAGGTGCCTCAGTTTGTCTGAGTCTCTTCTAGGCAGTTCAGCTTGTCTCTGCCCCCTCTCTCAGGCTGCTTGACTGATCTCTGCTTCCTTTGGGTTGCTTGGCTGGTTTCTGCTTCTTCTAGGTAGCAGATCTTGTCTCAAAGTCTTCTTTGCAAGTTGGCTTGTCTGAGATTGACTATCAACTCCCTTTGTTTACTACTAGTGAATCTAATCAGTTTCAGGGACTTCCTGAAGATATTTTGAGTTGTTTACTTTCTGTCTTAGGGAATTTCCAGTCAGGATGGAGTGTTTTGATCTGGTAGGAAACCAACGACAGAACACTAAGCTAAGTAAATGCTTTCCTACTGACTACAATCTACATCCACTCTGCTCTAAGTACAGGGATTTTTTTTTTTTTAGATCTCAAGTGATATTCAGTTAGAGCCTCTGGAGGTGTTAGATGTCCACCTAGATTTACAAATCAAATTTCACCATATGACTGTTTTTCACTATAGGAGGTGCCAGATAGCCTCATTTCACATACCCAAACTAGAAAACAGGATGAAATTCACTGGTCTAATTTGCATCCTTAAGAAAAGAGTCAGCTAGTTCACTGGATGGGTAGTTATTTGTGTCTGTGCTATGTTTGTTATTGTACCTATTATTTTCTAAGTTCAAGGCAGATTCCCATTATAAAAGATCCAAATTTTTTTTAAAGGCCCCTTTTCTACTATAAAAGATCCTACAGTTCAATAAAGTGTGATATAAGAAGAAAACACTA
Source organism: Ondatra zibethicus (assembly GCA_004026605.1). Classification (NCBI taxonomy): domain Eukaryota; kingdom Metazoa; phylum Chordata; class Mammalia; order Rodentia; family Cricetidae; genus Ondatra; species Ondatra zibethicus. The sequence continues at coordinate 22,358 of PVIU01021326.1, forward strand.
CTAAATGACAGGACCTACATGTTGAACAACAAACAGAGTAACCACAAAGAATGGTTACTTTTTCCTAATGTCTGGAAATAGTTTTTGACATAGCAAGGGTTTTTTTTTTTTTACTCATTTAAAATGTCCATCCTAACTAAAAACCTAAATTCTCTCTACCATCTTCTTAAACAAAAATAGTTTAGTCTTCCATGCCAATGAAGAAAGCAGAAAGTCCTCAAATAAACAGTGTCCCATTTTTTGTAGTGGCTTCAAAAGCTTACTATTCAACAGAGAGCCAAATGATCTTCCATTTCTCTGGAAGATTCAGTATTCCTTCCTTTTTTATTACCTTAAGCATATTAACACATTTCTAGGTCTCTAAATGACCAAAAAGGTGAGTTGTGCTGCATAAGGCAAACACTGAATTGGAGACCTAAGTTTAAGTACCAGTTCTATCAGTAGCCAGCTAAGATGACACAGTAGATAAAAGCCCTTGCATGGCAAGCCTTTCAGCCTGAGGTTGAGCCCCAGAACCCACACAAAAACTGAAGGAGACCCCAGAATAGTAGGGGCTTCCTCTTGGACCTCAGATTAGGCACAAACCACACCCAGACACCTGTTTGTTTTCACAGAGAGATCCTTTATTAAGCAGGGAAGAAAAGTTAAAGTGGCTGCTTTCTGACTCAGGCAGAAAATAGCAGCAAATGACCTTGCAGGTGTAATTTTTAAGAGGATAAGAAGGGGAGGTCGGTGTTAGAATGGGCCAGGGCATGGTGGTAAAGGAGGTAGGGGATGAAGGACAAGGAGAAGGGAACAACGGGAAGGGACAGGGATATTTGTGCCAGAAGGACAAAGGACTGCCTCCGGATAAAGAGGAGACACATGGGCAAATGATGCACATGGGCAAATGATGGTTTATAAAGGTATAGGGGGAAACCCCATGTTAGCGTGAGGTATTTAATATTAATTGGGCATATTAATTAGGTAAACTAAAGGGGGCTTTTGATAGCTGGATCTTGGTAGTCAGCCTCAGGAGGAGGAAGGGGCCAAATAAGGGAATAGACCTTGGTGGCTAGCTTTAGGAATGAAATCTAATATTTTATGCAAGTCAGAGAGAACTGGGGAGAAGTGCAAGGCCTGCCAGGATCACATGCTTGAGTGGACTAGTATCCCTTAAAAGACCTGGATGCAGTGGTACACATCTGTAATTCCAGTACTCCTAAAGTGAGATAAGAAGCAGAGACAGGAGAATCAGCTGAAAACTCACAGGCCAGATAGCCTAGAGCATTCAGTTCAGTAACAGAACCGAGAGGCCCTGCTTCAAGACAAAGATCAGTAAAAAGCCACATGTGTGCAGCACACACACATACAAAGTAAATGAACAAAATGGGGATAGTGATACTAATTTTATAAAGTTAATATGAGAACAAATTATGAAAGTTCCTTATAGTCTATACAATTACGTATGGGGATTGGAAGTTGTTCTGGTTTCTAGAGTAAGCTGACCATCTCTACCCCAGCACACTTGACAATCATTGATTTATGCCCTGATTTTATTTAGATATGCTTGATAAATAAATAATAAATAAGTAAGTGTATGCAGTATACAAAGTGATGTTTTTAGAAATGATTACCAAAATCAAACCAATTTATCCATTACCTCACAGGGATTTCTTTTTCCTCACTTTGAGAGGAAAACATCTAAGATCTGCTCTCTAGCAGTGGATTAAGTATACATTATTACTCTAGCGCTCATACTGTATATGAGGTCCCATGCTACAACTATTCTGATATTTATTTATTATTAACATTTTTCCTTTATTTTACATACCTACCACAGTTTCCCTTCCTCCTCTCCTTCCATTCCCTCTCCCCAGCACTCATCCACCCTCTTCCCCATCTACCCACTGCTCCTCCATCTCCATTCAGAAAAGGGCAGGCCTCCCATGGGCTTGAACATAGCATGGCACATCAAGTTGAGGTAGGACCTAGCTCCTCCCTCTGTATAAAGGCTGGGCAAGGTAATTCAGCATGGGGAACAGGTTCCCAAAAGCTAGCTAAGCAGCAGAGACAGGTCCTGATCTCACTGCTTGGAGGCTTACAAACAGACCAAGCTACACACTGTCGCACGCATGCAGAGGGCCTAGATTGGTCCCATGCAGGCTCCCTAACTATTGATCCAGAGTGCATGTGCTCCCACGAGCTCAGGTTAGCTGTTTCTGTGGGCTCCTCCATCATGACCTTGACCCCTCTGGCTTATATATTCCCCTCCTCCCTCTCTTCAGGAGGAGCCCCAGAGCTTGGCCCAGTGCTTGGCTGTGGATCACTGCATCTGCTCCCATCAGTTACGGGATGAAGGTTCTATGATGACAGTTAGTGTAGTCATCAGCCTGATTACAGGGGAAGGCAGCATCTTCACTATTGCTAGGAGTCTTATCTGGGATCATCCTCGTAGATTCCTGGGAATTTCCCTAACACCAGGTTTCTCCCTAGCCCTTTATCCCATCTTCTGGTCAAGATGTAGCCAGTACCACATCTGTCTGCATGCCATCATGCTCCCCATCATGATGATAGTGAACTGAACTTCTGAAACTATAAGCAAGTCACTTCAATTAAATGTTTTCTTTATAAGAGTTGCCATGATCATGGTGTCTTTTCACAGTAATAAAAACCTTAAGACATTGCTATTGAGTTGTTTGTGTTCCTTATATATTTTAGATGTTAATTCTTATCAGATGTATGTATTAAAATATCATTTGTGTTCCTACCTAAATTAATTATATTCTCTTTTTGAGACAGGGTCTCACTATGTAGCTTGGAACTCACTATATAGGCAAGGCTGGCCTGAAACTAACAGATTCACATGGCTCTGTCTCCCAAATGCTGGGATTTGATTCATGCATCACTATGCCTAGCATAAATTAGGTCTATTCTTTATTAAATTGAGGATGTGATTATCCTAAAAGAAGGTTACAGAGTTTTAGCCAAAGGCTTCTAGTTTGCACATCTGAATGAAATATTTAGGAGACTGAGAATTACTTCTAACCTTCCTCTATATGAAAGACAAAATTCCAACCAGACCAAAGGTAGGATTTTGGATAGTATAGTACAGAAGACTGCAAGAAGATGATGATGATTAACAATATTGAAGAGCAAACCAAACCACAGCGATGAACTGTTATAGTAACAGGTAACATTTACTGGCTGTATATTATACACCAAGCACTGTCTTAAGGGATTGGCGTACATTATCATATTTAATACCCGTGGTAATCCCCTAATGTAAGTACTAGTGTGTCAGAACACAGTCCAAGAATGGAGTTGTATGAAGAGAATTCTGAGTGCTTGTGAGAAAACTCCATAAAAATAAGACAAATCATGTGACTTCAGATCTTCAAAAACACAGAGTTGCTCTCGAAATTGCTCTATGCCCCTCAGGCATAGAGAATAGGAGTGAGTTTACTTCAGATTATCCATTACAATTGGTTATTGTTAATTGTTTATAGGACTCTATGGGAAAACATGTTTTTTTTCCATGTGCAGCTTGCCTGCCACGGGTGGCTCGTCTGCCACATGCAACTTGTCCTTGTGTTTGTGCACTTTACTCACGTGACTCTTTTTAACCTTGAAAGTGTAAACTGCCTGGTGCACTGGACGTCGTTGGCTCTTGCATGAGACTTTAGTCCGCTCAGTTATCAGCACCATTCTCCAGGCCGCATTGTCCCACTGACTTTAGAGCAACAAACAAGTGGTGTCCGAACAGGGACCTCAAGTCAACTATGAAATAAGGGAGTAGACACCCTTGGAGAAGGCAGTGAGTAAGAATAATGGAGGCAGAAGCCAGGGAAGGTTTTGTCTTATGTCAAACTTGTGCATCAGTTTTTTTTTTTTAAAAAAAAGGAGGAGCACAAATATTAAAATCACAACTATTAGATTTCTTGCAAATTGTTCATGATTGTAATCCTGGTATCCAGAAGAAGGAACTTGAGATGAATAAGTTTGGTACAGAGTCTAAAAGAATATTGAAAAGACATATAAACAAGGATAAAATGTCCCCATTCAATTTTGGGTCACTTGGGCATTGATTCAGACTGTTATTAAAATGCTGAAGGAAGAAAATGAGGATATTAATCATGAGGAAGAGATGGCTAATTCCTTGAATGAATATAAACTGGATAATCAAATCTTAAGCTTGTTAAAAGAGATAAAAAAGATTTCACCATTCAGGCAAAATTGAAAGTAAAAACAGTGCCACCAATAACTCTTCTGGTAATGACTCCCTCAGCTCCCTTTCTGGAGCCTCCTTTAGATATAGATCCTTCTTCCATTGCCTGAAAATGACCCTGAAGCATGGGGTGGGGAATTTAATAATCAACCTAATCTTAAATTCCCTCCACTTCCTGATGAGGACTTAGGAGAGCCTGTGAAAAAGCTACCTTTATGCACTAACTAATCCAGTTAAAACTCTAGAAGGAGAAGTCGCATTGGACAGTCCTCAAATATTATCTTGAGACGCAAGGGGAAGAACTATAGCTATTTGAATCCCAACTAAAAGAAGCATTTGTGTATCATATGGATCCTTCACTGCCTTTAAACTTACTTATTTTCCCCACTAAATTGTCTCTAAAGGTATTACAGCACAAGAGGATAAACCTTTGGAATGGTTTTATTTATACCATAAGGACTATCAAATACTAACTCCTTACCTTACTCTTCCTGCTCAGTTAGTAAATGAGCAAGTACCTGATGTTAATAATTATATGGATGTGATCCTTGCTATATAATCTTACCCTTAACTAAACTTCAGTTTTTAAGAATGTTACAGAACTCTATGGATTTTCAAATTTCATTTTCAGATTACTATGGAAGAATAGAAAATCATTATCCACTACCAGCTGGTAAGCTATGAGATTTTTTTATAAAAAATGAATTTGTAGTTACAAAAGTTGTCCAACCTTCTCTCATTCCACAGGCAGATACTTATTTTATTGATGGATCATCTAATGGCATAGGAGGGATTAATGGTCCAGATATTCATCAATCTACTAATACTTCTTTTTCTTCAGCCCAACCAATGGAACTGGCTATTTTGATTAATCCATTATGGTCATAAACCCTTAAATATTGTTTCAGCTTCTACTGATGTTGTGGGATTATTCCTAGCAATAAACTCATACTTGTACACTCTATTCTCCCTGGCTTTATTACAGAAGGAAATAAGCAAGCTGGTGCATTAACCTGTCCTATTTTTACTTCTCCAGAAGAAAATTGAGAAGGGGTATGCATCTGTCAATGAAGATGGATTCACAGAAACATTATGGGTTTGTCTCTGGCTCCCCCCATCTCCGGCCATCAAGAACAAATCTGGAAGGAGAGGAGACATTGGAAGTCACCAGAAAGATAGCAAACCTCCAGCAAAAAGGCAAAAAGAGATAAGTACCATATCATCAGAAGTTAAATCTATCTACCTGGGCCCTATGCTCTGAACGAGAAGTTATTCTGTGAAACACACAGAGCTTTATGTCATGAGAAAATCTCTTCCTGGTGATGCTAGTTGCCTCTGGGCACGTGTATTGGTCTCATGTTCCTCATCCTCCTTTGTTTCAGCTCACAGATTGGATGTATTCAGCTCCCATTATCTTTATTAATGATACTGTGCTTGTATCTGGTCTTTGGTACTGTAATGGACTCATTCATTCATGAAGGAGAGGGTGAGATTGCATTTAAGTTTTCCTTGGTATTTAAATCACTTCCTATTTGCATAGGACATCATAACATTTGTGTGCCTATGAAAGGCAAATATGGGCTTACATTCTACAAGATACCAGAACTAATCATACAGGTTTCTTTTCAAGCTATTCTATGCATATTTTTGATAAATATAATAATGTAACCAATAGTACTGGACATAGTTTGTATCTCTGTTCTTGGTGGCAGAGTATTATACATAATGCTTAATGACAACTAGATTTATCTACATCTCAAATCAAAGCCATTCTGGGTATCCTGTTATTAAAAACTAAAAAGGCAGGGGAAAGGTGTTGGAACGTGGTACAAGAATGGATTCCTGTGAGGAGAATTCTGAGTGCTTGTGAGAAAACTCTAAGAAAACAAGACAAGAGTCATGTGACCTCAGTTTCTTCAAAAACACAGGACTGTTCTTGGAATGTGCTTTGGGGCCCCTCCCAGGTGCAGCAGACAGGAGTGAGTTTACTCCAGTTTATCCATTACAACTGGCTATATTTGTTTATATGCCTCTATGGAAAACAAGAGTTTTTTTTCCACATACAGCTTGTCTGCCATGTGCTGCTTGTCCTTGTGATTGTAATTTTACTCACATGACTCTTCAGAGTATAAATTGTCTGATGCTCTGAATAAAGATGGCTACTGTATGAGACTTTAGTCTGCCTCATTTATTGGCTCCATTCTCCCAAGCTTCATTGCCTTTAAAATGATAAATGCTAGTGTAGCCATTTTAGGGATGAAGAAGCTGAAGCCTAGGGAGGATGACCTGCTTAAAGTCACATTTTTAGTTGGAAATGGAACAAATGTTGAAAGGGAATTTTTATGGTATATTTTTCCTCTTAAAACTATATTGCCTACTAAAGAAATAAATATGTCACTTGAGAGCTTCCATGATCTGGTTCCAGCCTATCTCCCCAGCTTTGCTTCTTAGGCTTTATCCTCATAAATCTTGTGCTTCAGCCAACAGTTTGTTCACTATGTCAAATAATTTCCTAACTTTTTGTCTTGGTTGTGATAACTTCTGTTTTCTTTCCTGCTACCTTAACAGGTCCAAATGTTACCTATCCTCTGAGTTCCAACTCAAATGTCATTCACTTCACTTAGAAGTGACTTCAAAGTTCTCTGTGCATCTAAGATTCTTCACATTGACCTTTGGCACAGGAAGGGTTTTTATGATGGCTTAGGCAGGGACAGGAAAAAACAATAGAGCCTGTACTTTAGTTGGTTTCCTAAAGCCCTATCAGCCTGCCAGCTTGTCAGAAAAATATGAGACAATGCATATGAATGGGCCCCGTGAATTGTGTCATCATTGTTTAGCAAAGTAGACATTGTTTTCAGATGTCCAAATTTCCATTTTTATCTAATATTAAAGAAAGCTAGAAATGTCAAAATTGGACAAGCAAAGAGGCAAGTAGTAGAAAGTAATATAGTCAAACAAAATATTGGCTTTTTAATTGATACATAGGCAATCATGGTCCTGAATTTCTATTGTTTTTATGGTAGAGAAACATGGAATGACTAGAAAAGTGAGAACATTTCTTAGAATTAAGTATGTAAACTTATAGCTTGTGTTTAATTTCAAAATCTGTGTTCATTTAAAAACTCTGAAAAGAGGGCTTATGCTCTTTGCTGTTCGAGTGATAAGGCCATAATGCTATAAAATGAAGGGTGGCTACAAGCCCAGGTTTTATTTATGTCTATGTGTGCAAGTATAAAAACCACCTCCTTGTTAGAGGATGGCACTCAAAACCCTTTAGAGAGACAGTGACATCTGCTATGGGGGAGTCACACTTGGGACAACTTGATTGACCATTTTTGGCATATGCTGGTCTAAATTGGCTCATCTATTGGCTAACAATCTTTTCTGAATTAGTTCCAACTCTCCAGCAGGCACATTTCCATCTGGTTAAGTTTAGAACTCAAGCTGTGTTTTTTTTAAAGGGGGAAAAACCCATACCTTACACTGATACTAGTCTAGGCAAAAGGTTCTTTCTGATATCACCCCTGTCCTCCTTTAAGATGGATTTTTCATTTGCCTTTGTATAAATCCCGGGGTGAATATTGTGCTTGCTGGGATTCTTGGCACCTAGGTTTTGAAGCAGAGCAACGGTAGTGTTTTGAGGTTTGCTTTATTTTGAAACGAAGACACAAAAGAAACTAAAAAGAAAATGCGTGCATCTGCAAAGACTGGTGAACTTGCAGGTTTGTCAGGTGTCTGCATTCTCCCTGGGGAGGGAGGTAGACCTGATAAACAGCTGCTTACTGCAGACAGAGCCTTCTGCTGTGTGCTTCTCTCATTGTTTTTACCTCATGCACTAGCCTGTGAGACAGGATATCATAGTATAAAGCCACACAGATGATTAGAAGAGAGATGACAATAACCAAAGCCATGTGGTGCATGGCATGTACCAGCAGGATAGTAAATCAGAGGCCCGAAGGCTTTGTCTACAATCAGCTCAATAATGAATCTGCTGGTTTTCTCAACACTCTGTTTTGTACTTCTGGATATAAACCAGTTGGTTGATTTAGGGATGGAAGGAAAGGATGAGTTAGAAGCTTGAGAGACTTTCTTAAGGTTTCTCAAGAATATGTTCAGAACACTGCTCTTGACAAAGCAGCCAAATATACAACTAAGTACTCTGTGGTTCTTTCACAGGGGTGGGGTTTAGTGGGTGTCTCATAGTTGTTACAACTTTGTATAAACATTTTTCACTTGCTTTCTCATCTGCATTAGGCTAGCAATTTCTGGTATGGTTCCAGAAACCTACGAGTGTTCAGATTTTTTTAATCAAATATTTTTAATTGTAAAATAAATTTAGACTCACACAGAGATTCAAAAATAATGGAGTTATTTTATACCCTTCACCCAGCTTCTTTCCATAACAGCATAACCAAAGTACATAATCAAAACCAGAAACATGGTACTACTAACTAAACTATAGACATTATTCAGATTTTCATCAAGATTCATTGGGTAGGGTATATTCCTTTTTAAAATGTTGGGACTGTAACACAGAGTCTCACACATAATAGGTAAGTCTTCTGCCAGTTAGCCCTTGGAGTTATAATTTTTAAATGAAATTTTATTCCCATGTAACTATCGACATTATCAGGAAACAAAAATCATTTTATCACCAAAAAGAAGCCTTCTTTTCTTTTATAATCAGGTCCAATGGGAGTACTCAATTTGAACTAAGTTTTAACCTCTCTGATGTGGTGGCCTCCATCAGGAACTATTCCCTTGAACCTATGTTCCTAGTTCAAACAGCCATACCTGACCTCTAGAAGAGCATGTTTTTTTTTTTCTTTATGTCCCTGGAACAAGTGGGAACAGTTTCTTCATTGTTTGGCGTGCCTTAGAAAATCTATAAAGTAAATGGTTAATATTATGAAGACTTGAAAACTTATATGAAGGATTAATACAAAGAAAATAAAATATAACCCTCATACACACACACACACCAAGCTTCTGAAAACTTATTTCTCCTTTCACATTCATTAATTTGCTTACAAATGTCTCAAATTGTGCCTGACACTCTATTCTGTTTTCTTTTTTTTCATATTCTTTTATTTTTTTTCATTCAAAAAAATTTACATTTCCCCCCCTTCTCCCAGTCCCCTCCCACTCCCCCCACCCCTCCTCCCTCCCCCTGCTTCCTTAAAAGAGGGCATGGTACCCTGCCCTGTGGGAAGTCCAAGGCCCTCCCTCCTCCATCCTGGCCTAGGAAGGTGTGCATCCAAATAAACTAGGTTCCCAAAAAGATAAT